>CAUYQG010142749.1:0-38418 GCA_963574415.1 Tarsius wallacei | reverse complement strand
CGAAACCTCATCTCTACAATAAATCAAAAAATCAGCCGAGCATGGTAGCGCGCGCCTGTAGTTCCGGCTACTCGGAAGGCTGAGGCGGAAGGATCGCCGGAGCCCAGCAGGTCGAGGCTGCGGTGGCCGGAAGCGGCCACTACACTCCAGTCTGGGCGATGGAGTGAGACGCCAACTCAAAAAAAAAAAAAAAGTATCGCCAACAAAGTTTCACTGAAGTCAAATGTAGCCTCTCGCAACAATACTAGCTGGTACGCTGTTGCCAGTGGCTTCCTAGAACTCTTACGTATCTAGGGAAGCCTGTACTACAAGGGATCCACTCCCTAAAAAGATAATTTCAGGTTTTGGGGGGTCCCCCTCGTAATACAGCAGTAGTTTCCTTGCTGCTCTCCTGCTTGTCTTGCACAATATCATGGTATGACTGAGTGAGTGAAAAAGAAATAGGATCCTGAGACATAGTTAACAGAAAGAGTCTGGAGTCCTTTAACTAGTCTCTGGTTCTTAGAGGTTTTTTTTTTTTTCCTCTTTGGATTAAAGTGCTAAAGCTGCAATGAGAAAACACAAAATTAAAAGGGAAGGTCTGATGCTGGGAAATCAGGTTTGTCCTAAGGATAAGGATGGAGAAGGAGAAGACACCTCTCCCCTTGGAAACAGGGGCAGGTGGGGACTGGCCTGGACTGGGGAAACACTGCCCCCAGGAGAAAAGGCTCTTCTGGTGCCTAAGCTGGGAGGGAGCGCTTACCAGGTGTCTGGAGTCCAAGGCTCCCTGCATTGTAACCAAAGAAGCCAAGAAAGTGTGAACTCCCGACTCCTGGCAGGGAGGGGAAAAGGAGGCTTCACTCGTTGGGAACCCACTGCCCACACACAGAGAGAAGCCTGAATGGCTGGGCTGCTAAACCAGTGGCACCCTGTCCACAGGAGGGAAGCAGGAAAATACCCATGCACTGTCACCAGCCTGTGTCTCCTCCAATCCCTCTTCTGTCCCAGCAGGGCACACAGAGGACAGCTACGTCTGCTCTTGGTCCCCGCACCACGAGAGGGACCAGGTTGGGGCAGGAAGATTCTGCTTCCAACTAAAGGCAGAAATGCAACCCAGGAGGCCCCTCTGCGGGTTTGGAAAGGTGAGTCCACCTCCCATCATTGGCCTCTCTTTATTTCTTCTAACCTCACCTGAAAGGGAAAAGAGGGCTTTTAAAGAGGAGATGAAAAAGTCACAAGGACTCCTTTTGGAGTACCAATGTTGGAAATTAATCCCTGAAACTATAACAGTTATTCTGAATGACACACACATGTACACACACAGTTTATTCACTGCAAAGCAAAATGTCTTCTCTCAGACACATCAAGATTGAAGTTCAGAAGAGAACTTCCTAAACAACCAGGAAGAACTGGGGGTCTAGAGTCTTACTAAAACTTTATGCTGATGGGCACAGTGGCTCATGCTTGTGATCCCAGCACTTTCGGAGGCCAAGGTGAGAGGATCGCTGGAGGTTAGGAGTTTGAGACCAACCTGGGCAACCTAGCAAAGCCCCATTTCCAAAAAAGAATAATAACAGTAATTAACTGGGTGTAGTGACACGCACCTTACTTGTGGTCCCAGCTTCTCAGAAGACTAAGATGGGAGGATCACTTGAGTCCAGGAGTTCAAGGTTACAGTGAGTTGATCATACCACTGCACTCCAGCCTGAGTGACAGAGTGAGACTATAGCTCTAAAAATAAAAAATTTTACAGTGCAAAGGATGCAATTCTTTTCATGGATTCCTTTAAAATTTAAAACCTGTAGCCGAGTCTTGCCTCAAAGGCATAGGAGCCCTTGGTGGGCGGTGTCTGTCCAGCTGTCACGTACCAGATCAATACCCTTGAATCTTGCACACCTGCCAATCAGGTAACTTTGAAAAGCCCAGATAATGTGAGAATTATTGGCATATTGAAGCCAGCGTGTTTACATAAGTATGGGGAAAGGGAGATTAACATTCCTGAATCCTCATTTCCCACGAAATGACACACTCTCCTCCAAATAGTGTCTTGCTGGACAGCGAGGCAGCAGCCAGAGGTGCTGTCGCCTGCCATGTAGCTCTGCTGAAACTCAGACAAGAGAACAGAATGGTGTGGGGGAGTCGGCTGGCTGTGAAAGAGAGCTGTTGTTGCCACTCCTAAGCTGAGGGAGAAGGAAGAGAACCGGGGACGCTGGCCAAGGCTCCAGAGATTGCCCTCCTGGCCTCCCCCGGCCCCCGTGGGATCAGTGTCACACACAGTCTGGGGAGATCTGAGGCACTGCTTCACCCGGGTCTCTAGAAAAATGAACTCTCCAAACAGAAATGGCATGTCTGTTCTAAGCAGCTGCTCGCTGAGGAGTTGCTGGCTCCTTCTTCACAGCCCACCCCCAGTGCTGCTGAGGCACCCACTCTGTACCTGTGCAACCGTGACAGCTCAGGACAAGGAGAAAAATGACAAGTGTCTGTGGACTCAAGGATTACAGAGCTCCTCACAGCCAGAAGAGATGGAACGTTTGTGATGATTAAGTGGGATCCCAGCATAAGCGCAAATCAGTGTGAGGGCAAAGTCAGTAGCCAGGATCGAAGGTGCAAAAAGTCCTGTGGCCCAAACTTCCGTCTCCCAGGACAACCCCGATCTCAAATATTCTGTCCCCATAAGCCACTGAAATGTTCCAGTGTTTCTGACACGTGGGTCGCTAAACAGCATCTCTCAGATTGCCTCTTGCTTCTGGAAGCTACACAAAATCTTCTTTCAAACAGTGTCTATCCCAATTTGGAAACTGTGGCCCCATCACCGAGGGCAACAAGAATGAACTTCTATCTGTGGTGGCCAGAGATGCCCCCTAGAGGAGGAGGAAAAAGGAATGACAGTCCCCTGAAGAGTTGCAAATGATAGGGTCTCTTGACAGGGAGAAAGATGTAAGCCAGAGGCTGAGGCATAAAAGTCAGGAATGTTCCTGAGGTCATGTAGATGTAGGGAGTTGTGGCACAGCAGTGGGGGGTGAAGAGGTTGGGGGCTTGGTGTGAACTGATGATGTGAGGCCTCGAACACCTAGCCCAAGGGGGTGGACTTGATGTTTATGCCAGCATTGCCTAGATGGTGTTCTGAAAACCACAATGTTCTACCAGACATCACCAGATGCTCCATGGCGGGTGGGGGGGGGGGGGCTGCTGGATCCCACTCTCCATCCTTCTTTGTCTCATTCTGTTCCCTGGAAGGTTGGCCTCTATGAACTTTGACTTTGGGTTGGGTTGAACTGATGTGAGGGATTGAGAGAGAAAGAGGCCAGAGCCAGGCCAGGCCAGGATCTTCATTTCCCGGGCCCCTCCCTGCCATGCTATGCTTGCCAGTGGCATGTCCCTTGATGGGGGTTTTGGCTTCTGCCAGGCAGTGCATCTCCCACCCCTGACCTGGGCTCAGTTCTGTTCCCTTGTCCCAGAGCCTCAGGTGGAAGCAGCTTCCCTGTGTTACTAGTCTCTGGGTATTTCATCGTACCCTTCTTGGTTTCCTTAATCTGTTCACACCTTTGTTAACAGTCCCCACAATTACTTCCTTCCGTGAGCCATCTGTTTCCTGCCAGGATCCCAGTCAAGTAAATTTGGGGGACATGCTTGAAAATGTGCAATGTTCATTTGCGCCTGAAGGCTCCAAAAAGTCCTGCAGTAATGAAACCCTTTAATTTTGTTTGGTCTACAAAATCCATTTTTTTCCCATGAAATATTAATCCTTAGAGAGCATAAGAAATGCTATTATAGAGTAATGGTCATTTGAGGGGGGAATGACAGGCACAAAGCAATGCTTTCAGAAAAGTCACTTGACCACCGGGAAGGATAGATTGTGAAGAATAGAAACAGAGAGGTCTGAGAGGAGCATAGGGCATAATCTCAGCATGAAGGTGTGATCTGGGTCTTGGCAGTGGGAAGGAGGGGACATGGACATACTCTGCTGGGTCCCTTCCTCTAGTGCCCATGGGGCTGGGCAGCAAGATTGGCCTCTGCCCATGGTGAGCTCTGTGGTTCGGCACCTGTATCCTCTTTAATTATTGTTTTTATTTTCAAATTTTATTGGGTTAGAATACTTATTAGGAAGACTCAGAAAATACTACCTACTGCCCAAGAAGTTGATAGGGCCTAGAAGTAGAAGGAAATCTGCCCGTTCAATACATGCAACTCTTTCTACCCAGTGGTTGTACAAGTCAAAGACAGAACCAGTTTAATGAGGAAACCGCAATTTTTTTTCACAACTGTGATGATGTTATTAAAGAGGAATGGGGATGCTGGGAATGCCAGGGAATATGTTTTGGAGGGCAATTGATAAGTCAGCCCTTGGTCTCGTGTTAATGTGGAACTGGTTTCTGTCTCAAGAATCTTCTTGGCCGAGGACCTCAGTTTGTGAAGTTATGTATCAACAGAATTTTTGCAACATCTCTCAATAAAGCTATTACTGCTCTATTCTTCTGACTATCTACAAACTCTATGGACCAATGATGCCCCAGTGTTTCCTCTTTTCCTTACTTAGGCATCACACCCTGACCCGGGAGAGCACGTATCCCTATCTGGCTTCCTGCATTCACATTTCAGCTTAATATTTTTACCCTAATTGAACTTTTTCACAGAAATCCAGAAATAGAGCTGAGAACCCCAGGCCTCCAAATAGACCTGTTGTTAAGGTGGTATGATCAATTCTCGATTATTTGCAACAAGGAAAGGAAGCATTAGAATTGGTACCAGAGGACTGCAGGAAGTCTACTCAGCAGGCAGGGCTGGAGTCACAAAGGAGGGAGTCTAGGCCAAGTGCACACTTTGCCAACAGTAAGAGCCCTTGGTCAGAATAAAACTGGAAGGAGCCCTTTCTAAGAGGTTTGAACCCAGTGGATGACAGCCTTCCTGGAGAAGAGGGCATGGGTTTTGAAGACACGATGACTGTCTCCAATACCCAGGGACAGTCATGGGAAAGAGAGAGAGAGAGCTAATTCCCTGCGGCTGTGAAGAGGGGTCCTAGAACAAATAACCAAAATAATATAGTACTATGGATTCTGAATAATAATGGTGTGATAGTGGAGCTTCATCCACTGTAACAAATGTACCACTCCAAGCCGGGTATGGTGGCTCATGCCTGCAATCCCAGCACACTGGAAGGCCGAGGCAGGAGGATCACTTGAGCCCAGGAGTTCAAGACCAGCCTGGCAACATAGCGAGACTTGTCTCTACCAAAAATTTAAAAAAATTAGCCAGGCATGGTGATGTGTGCCTGTAGTCCTAGCTACTTGGGGGGCTGAGGCAGAAGAATCACCTGAACCCAGGAGGCCGAGGCTGTGGTGAACCCTGACCATGCCACTGCATTCCAACCTGAGTGACAGAGTGAGACCCCCAACTTAAGAAGAAAAAAGTACCACTCTAGTGAGGGACTTTGATAATGGGAGAGGTTATGCTTATGTGAGGGCAAGGAGTATGTGGGAAATCTCTGTACCTTCTGCTTAATTTTGCTGTGAACCTAAAATTGCTCTAGAAAATAAAATTATTTTAAACATGATAGACTTTGGTTCAATTTTCATTGAACCACAGAAACCTCCTGGTATCTGTGGCAACTCTCAGAGAGTTGATAATAATAATTGTGCAGATCTGTCTGTCACTGGGAGTTGATTATAAATCAGGTCTACCTGTATTTCAATACACAGCAGCTCTTAATTTTCCCACACAAAAATAGGGTAAACCTCTCCAGTGATCTCAAATGCATAATATGGCAAATATTAGACTACAAAACAAGACCTATAGGCCTGCTTTAAGAAAAGTCTTTCAGTAACTGAATGTGTTCAACATTGTTCCCTGACACAGAGCCTACAGAGTGGTTCATTCCATTTTTCTCAGGAAAAGGATGGGTTAGTTTCCAATTATTAAATCTTCATATCCAAGGGACTGGGCAAAACCAAAAATCTGATCTTCAAAGAGCTCTTCTCAACGGGAGCTGAAAAGTATCTGGGGGATAGAGGGCTTTGTGAGTTAGTTTAAGGGTGTTATGTCATTTGTTGTTTGAAAGCACCAATCGCCCCACTAATAAATTAGTCAAATAGATATGAACACACGCCTACACCCAAGCACACACATGCTTCTCTTTTAAAAGAAGGAAGAATCTGTAAACAGACTTTTAGAGCTCTTCTTGGCTACTACAGACCACAGACTATATTGACCAGGTATTGATGGCAAAGGAAAACGGGAGATTTAAGGACCTTTCCTCCCCACAAAAGCAATTTTTCCAGAAACCTTCAGATTATGAGAGTGAGATGACACTCTTGCTTGCTTAAAACTCGGGATGATACGAGAGTATGCAGGGCACATGGCTTAGACAATCTCCCATCAACTCTTCCAGGCTTCCGATTTCATGAAACTCCACCTGTCCCACTCCCACGCCCACGCCCATCTGCAAAGTCACCAAGAAGAAAGCCGCCCAAGTTATGGAGAAATAGTTCCATGGAAACTGGAATCGGTGACAATATAACTGCTAGAACAGATGATCAGACTGCCTTTATGTCTTTCAGTTTAAAACTCAACACATCTGGAAATTCATTCTTCTTCAGAGAAAAACCCAGTGTATAGATATGGATGTTGAGGCTTATGGGGAGGAAAGATTGCTAAAATTTGAAGAGTGAACAAGTCGATTCAAGCCAGAAAGAAAAGACAGGTGTTCTGACTAAGGCTGTGTTCAAGAGCCAAAACACCTACTCAAGTCAAAGCATTGGAAAACAAAAGAATTCAACCTTTTTTTTTTTTTTTTTTTGCTCTGTGTGGGCACAACAAGCCAGCAGATTAACCGTTTCTTTTTCAGCCAGGTAACGAAGCATCATGCAGGGGTAACCTGAGTCCGCTGAGCTTACCACACGCTCTTCTAGCAACTGAGAACCCATCTCCCAACCTGAGTCTCCCCCTTCTTCTCCAGGGGCTGAACTGTAATTCAGCCAAAGGATTGGCTGCCTGGAAGTCAAGATCCTGTAAACCAGGGATCTCGGATTCTTTGTGGGAAGGAGGGGATTTCATTTTCCCGAGTCCTTGGGATCCTATGGTGATCTGGGGCGAGCGTGTTATCTACCTACATGTGCCAGACTCAGCTGCATGCCAGATGGAGGAAGGACAAGATTTGAAGCCACTCACTGTTTCCTTTTACGTAACCCAAAGTACCCCGATACCTCATTAGTAGGAATGGGAGGCTCAGCATCTTGTGGTCCCTCTGGCTAGCTCATATCTAGGAAGGGACAAAAATTATTAGAGATCTAATGTCCAGCTTGCCCAAAACACTGGGAAAAGTTTTACACTGTGGCAGTAAAGGAGTCTTTGCAGGTTTGTTGGGATGATGAAGAGGAGGGACCCAAGGAAGGTCCTCACTTTATCCTATCAGAAGCCAAAGTCTTCAGGGAAAAGGGGAGAGGCTAGAGGTCCCTAGGCTTGCCCCTCTGCTCCCGGCTTCTCCGTGTTGTCTTATGCCCAAGGGGGCTCTGCAGATTCTACTGAGGCCTGCCTGGGAGCAGTCTACACCCAGGGAGATTCTACCTGGATTAAGTGGAGAGCTGTTCTGTCTGTTTTCAAGAGAAAAGCAAGCATGGGATAGAAAACACGGAGAATATGTCTCATAAACAGGATCAGAGGAAGGGCAAGGGGAGAGAGAATGGTGATTAGCTGCCTGTGGTCTTGCCAATTATTATATGCTCTGTTTATGTTTTCAACAAGTGATTTTCCATTCCTGGCAGAGTGGCCTATGAGGGTCACTGAGACTGTCCCTCAGACACCGGGAAAAATACAGACCCAAACAGAAGCAGTCTCTGCCCATGGGCCAGCTAGTGCCAAAACATCACCGGTTCTGTTCTGATGTGGGGTTCTCCTTCTTGGGTATTTTGAAACATGTCTATTACTCCTTTCAGAGTTGAACATGAGGGCTTGGATAATGCCTGTTCAGCCAACGTCTGTCTGAAATGGGAAAATCTGGGTGCTCCTCCCCAACCCCCGACTGCCAGGACGCTGTCCTCACCTATAGTTACTATGCTTCAAGACACTTGCCTGGTTGGCAGCAAAAATGGAAATATAGTCTCTCCTTCAGGGAAGCCTGCCTTGATTCCAGATAAGCTTCTCCCAACACAGCACATTTTCCTTCAGAGCACTTAACCCAAGGATAACCAACCAATTAATCAAGCTGTGTGCTTATCTATTTGATGTTTGCCTCTCCACTATATTATAAGCTTTCTGAAGGGGGACACTCTGTCAATCAATCTGTCAGTTTCTCTCCAGCCACGAGAACAGAGCCTGGTCCACAGTAGGGACCCAATACCTACTTGTTGGGTGGATGGCTGAACAAGTGAATGGCGCCATGCCCTAAGAGAACACTGTTACCCAGAAAGAAGGATGCCAGCCCATAGCCCAAGTATCTAGAGATGCTGAATGGCACGGAAAGAGCAAAGCTCAGGACTCCTCCAGACCAGGACTCACATTCCAGGGCTGCCATTTACCACCTGTGTGGTGTGGGGAGAGTTTTCACATCTCTGTTCCTCAGTTTTCTTATCTGTAAAATGAGACTGGCAACAGCACCCACTTCAGTGACTTGTTGGTATAAGGGACTTAGCACAGTATCTGGTACATAGCAGGTGCTAAATTAGCATCCATTTCCTTGGAAGATCGGGAAGGAAAAATAAATTGGGTGTTGGCAATAATTGCAGAAGGACAGTTAAGTGGGTTTTAACCAGAGAAGCAGCTCTCGGGGCCCAGCAGTGGGAAGGCTGTGGCCGGAGCACCCCACCCGCCTGACACAGCTAGGGAGAACAAACTCCTTGAAAGAGATGAGACTCGGGCGATTTCTTTTAAAATATGGACCAGGCACAGTGGCTCATGCCTGTAATCCCAGCACTTTGCAGGGGCTGAGGCAGGAGGATCACTTGCAGCCAGGAATTTGAGATTGGCATGGGTCGCATAGTGAGACCCTATCTCTAAAAAAAAATAAAAAAAAAAAATTAAAAGTAGCCAGACGTGGTGGCACGTGCCTGTAGTCCCAGCTCCTCAGGAGGCTGAAGCAGCAGGATTTCTTGAGCCAAGGAAATTGAATCTGCAGTGAGGCATAATGGCGCCACCGCACTCCAGCCTAGGTGACAGAGTGAGAGCCTATCTCTAATAAATAAACAAACAAGTAAATAATAAAAGAAATATGAACAAGAGGGATACAAAGTAGAGAACACTCATTCAACAAATCAAGAACGATTCATTTGCAAGCCCAGAAAGACAGCCATTGGTCTCCATATCCAAAGCACAAACTTTGGCCTGGCCCCTGCCCCTTGGGGTCCCCATGGTTCTCTTCCTCTTACAAGCCTGGCTCTGACCTGGAAAGTCCCATCTTCCAGTTTCAAGAGACAAAGAGCGTGGACAGAGGGAAGGCAGGAAGAGAAGGCTAGGCCCAGGCACACAGCAGGGAGCCAAGCAGTCAAGTGGGCAGGAGAGCTGGGGAGAAGTGTCAGGAGAGGATGGAGGGGCAGGTCTGAGGTTGGGGAGTGACATGGGGCTGCACGTGGGACCATGAACCATGAACCTCCTTTGAACATGCATATTCCCTATCTTTAAAATAGGGCTGGGAGCGGCCAAGGCAGTGAGAAAACCCTCCTGCTCATCCACCCACTCACTCCTTCGCTACCTTCACAGACATTCACTGCTGTGTGCCGACAACATGCTGGGGACAGAATGGTGGGCAAATCAGATAGTCTCAGCCTCCAGGAAGTCCATGGTGAAGATGAAGACTTCATATAACAGTCACATAGAATCTCCAGCCCACAACTGCTAAGACGGGAAAGGAGAGGGAACAGCCAAAGGGCCTGGGTAGGGCAGTCCAATCCCAGGCTCCCCTGTTCCCCCTTTTTTTCAGCGACTTAGTGTCCCAAATGGCCAATTCTCTTCTTCCCCGAGGAAGGAAAAAGAGCAGAACAGGGAACAAATTATCTGTGTCTGGACACTGGTGATATCTGGGCCTGAGACCCAGAAATGCTGGGCCAGGCTTGCATGACAGGGGCTCAGGGGTGTGGCCCAAGAGCCAGACAAGTTCCTGTCCCTGTCCCACATTCCCCAGGTGGAAATAACAAGCCTAACGCTGCTTCCCTAAGCATTTCACACGCTGTCTCAGGGAGTCCTCGCAAAGGGCCTGTGGGTCAGGTATAATATACTCCACTTTGTAGATTAGGAAACTGAGACCAGACAGGGCAAAGAACCTGGCGGAGGCTTCACAATTGCTCAGAGAGGCAAGCAGAACCCAACCCAAGAGCCCAGTGGCCTCCTCTCCTGGGGACGCAGCCTCCCGACTGGGCTTCCTGGGGCCCTGATCAGCTTGCTTAGAGGTTTCCCAGTCACCCTGCTCACCCTCCCATCCAGCCACAGTCCTGTCCTGGGTGAGCCCAGGAGAAGAGGCCCCCGACCCTCTGAGGCAGGCACAGGGAGAGACCCATGCACTGACTCAAATGTTGAGCACTTGGCTAGAGGGGCAGGAATCTCCAGCCCCCTCCTCCCTTTTGGCAGCAACAAGTGTGAGGGTTCCCCTCCCCCGCCCCATCCATAGTAGCAGGGCACTGCAGAGCAGCTGGCAAACACAGAACCAAACACCTGTGTGCCAGATATTACAGCTGCATGTGTGAAACGTGATCCGTCTGCAGCGCCTGTCACATGCCGCGTCCAGTTGTTGTACTCGGGGCAGGTTGGAAGAGGATCCATTGAAGAGAACTTTCCGTGGCAGAATCTCAAAGCACAGGCTCCCACCCGTCCCCTTCCTCCCACCCCCAGCATTTTATTCGCTCTTCTTTGGCACTCGGCATTTCCGGCTGAGTTTGCCTTTCACTCACTCCGGAGCAGTGACGGTGCTGGGAGTTGATGCCTCTGCATCGCGACACACACGACGTGGCAGTAATAAAGCTGCTTAGCGCGGTCCAATGCACTTGTTTAACTACTTGCTCCAAGGGCTGCCCATCTGGCGGGAACGTTTGTGGATCCCGGGTCGGTGGGTTACCGTCAAAGCCGGGGTACCTGGGGAACACCTAGAGGCGTCCTGCAGTTGGGCTCAGCACCTCCTGCCTGGTGGGGTCTTTTCGGACCCCTGACTGCCAACACGTTCTGTTCCAAAGTCCCAGGCTCTTCACCTGCTTCGCAGAGACAAGTTCGTTTTCTGCCAGAATCACTTTCAAGGCTTTGGTTGATGTTAACAATTATCCTGCATATGGAAAAGGGAAAAGATAGGACATTTTACAGGTGCTAAAGAGGACGGGAGTGAGAGGAGGCAAGAAGAAAAGAATCAATTGTTCCCGGATATCAACTCACAGAATGCTTTTCCCAGAAGGCGGCTTTGCAGGGGGATAACAGGTTTTCACCCACAACCAAGTAGGAGGTAATTACCCTGATGGAATAGAAAAGAGGAAATAAAATCCAAAATGGCAGAGCACATCTCACATATGTCCACCTGCCCTGTCTGCCACAAGCTCTGAGATACTTCAGACTTCTTGGGAGTTTGGCCCAAAGAGAGATTGTTGTTGCATGTAATCGACATTTATTTTATGCAACCCAAATGCTTTATATGAATTGTCTTGTTTATTCACTTGGTCGATTAATATCTATTCAATCAATCCTCACTACAACTTTCTGTGGTAGTTTCTATTACTATTCCCAGGTAAAAAAAACAAGGTTCAGGAAATTAAGTAATTTGCAAAAGGTCATTCAGGGATGGGCATACCTGTAATCAAAACACTGAGGGAGGCGGGGAATTGCTTGAACCCAGGAGTTCAAGATCAGCTTGGGCAACTTAGGGAGACCCCCATCTCTTTAAATATATGTATACATTCATACAGGAAGGAAAAAAAATCATCCAGGTAGCAAATTGGCAGAACAAGGTTTGAGACCAGAATTGAGATCTGGGCCTCAAAGTATATGAGGCAGCCAGAACTCTGGATTGTTCTCCACCTAGTCCTAAAATACAAGGCTTGGGTGAGGTCAGGAGGGCCAAGTGTAGACTGATCCTTCACTCCTGACATGATTAAAGAAGAAACTTCAGATTCATATTTTCCAAAATTCTTCTCACTTTGCTCTCCTCAACTTTCAACTAAAAACAAAATAAAATTCTAATGCCACAAATCATCTTACATGGACCCAAAATTAGCTTTTTGCTTTTGTCACTTTGAAAAATTACAGAGACATCATCTGCTTGCCCCATCGTCCCCCTTCCTGCACGTCATCTCCATCGTCAGCCCTGTCACCACTGAAGGTGGCACTTTCTTGGTCCTGTACAGAACGTAATTTTCACTTGCCCCTGGAAAATCAATATGGAAAAGCTCTAATTCCCCAGATTTCGATTTTTCAATAAAAAAGTGAAAATTAAACTCTGCGGGATTGTAGCCAAAATGGTGCCCCTGAGCCAACCACAGTCTGGAGGGAGAATCACCAAGAGTTTCAGGGAAAAACACCAACTTTTGACATTGCTCTGCTCAGGCAACATATCAGATGGGAGATGGGCGCTGAGGAGTCTGATGCGTTTGGGCAGCGCTCCCTCACAGGAAGACTCCGCCCTCCAGAGAGACTTAGCGCAAAGCTCAGCCTGTCCCGGGACACTGCTGATGGCCTGTGCTGTAACGGGAAAAACCGAGCTTTGGAATCAAGACATGAACGGGCTAAAGTGCTGTCTCCACCATGTAGTAGCTCCTTTCCACTTGGCAGCTCTGATCCTCTTATTTCCTCAACCCAAAGGAGAAGGAGGAGAGAAGTTGAGGTCGCTGACTGAGTTCTCAGAGTTGACATGAGGAGTGAATGAAGCAATCTGTGTGGAGCGCCCTGCAACATGCCTGGCTCAGGGTAGACTTTCAATAGGGCCGGCTTCCTTCCTGCCTGCCCCCGCCCCCTCCTGCCCTATCATTTAGGCTGAACAGCTGATACCCTCTGGTACATAGTGTCAGTGGAGGGCTACAGTGAACTATTCAGTTACCTATCCTGGGACCTCCTAATCCACTCATGATAGTGACAGACACAATGAAAATTGCCACCACCAATCTCCAGACTCTGTGACCAGACACCCTCGGAAAGAAAACCACCAAGGGTTCCCCCACACCCTCTCCCATGGCTGTTTGGGCATGGGACCAAGAGAATGGAGAGCAGCCCCCGGTGTGAGAACTCATCCTGTAACATGAGCCAGCCCTCCACTGCTCCGTGCCCCAGGACAGCCCTGCCTGAGCCAAGGGCAGCATCCACCATGGGAGCGCGAGTCCCAGGACGCTCTTGGCCGCTGCCACATGATCCTGGGTGGGTCACGTAGCTTCTGGGTGCTTCAGCATCCTCAGCTGTCGAACAGGTTAATAATAGGAAGGCCTGCTTTGACTCAGCACAGCAGTGTTTAGCCAAGAGAAGCCACTCTATCAAGTTCAGTGATGAGACAAAAAGAGAGGAAATTCAAAAGGCAAAATCCACACAGCACTGAAGTTTATTATTTCACACCTATGCTCATCCTGTGTCCCAAAACAAAAGAAAGGAGCTATTGGAGGTCCCCACGATAGTACTTGCCCCTTTCTCAAGGATCCTGGATCTCTCTCTCTGCTGAAGACTGCTCAGTCTTCTGAGTGCCTTTCTTGCCAAACCCAGTAGCCTCCAGCCCTGTGACCTGGAGGCTGTGGGGATGGGAGGTCAGGAGAGAGGAAGGAAATGAAAGTGGAGGCTGGCTGTTTCAGGGAACCCTAGATAGGACTTCAATAATGGTCCCACCTACCCCCACTCCCAGGTCTAGCAGGAGATGGGCAATTCCCCATGAATTGCTGTTATCAGAAAATGAAGAGATGGTCAGGTGCGATGGCTCACACCTATAACCCCAGCACTTTGGGAGGCAGCAGCAAGAGCCCAGGGGTTGGAGACCACCCTGGGCAACTTGGCAAGATCTCATCTCTACAACAAAACAAAAAAATCAGCCGGGTGTGGTGGCATGCACCTGTAGTTCCAGCTACTTGGAAGACTGAGGTGGAAGGATTGCCTGAGCCCAGCAGGTCGAGGCTGCAGTGGCCGTGAGCATGCCACTGCACTTCAGCCTGGGTGACAAAGTGAGACTCCAACTCAAAAAAAAAAAATAAAAGAAAATGAAGGAATTGATTCTAGAGATGCACAAACGGTAGATAGCAAGTACGATATAAAAGTGCTGCTGAAATTCCCTAGGAAAACAAAAACAAGTATTCAAGCCCTCCAGCCTACATGGTAGATGGAATAAATAGAGCCTATTTGGTTGATATTAAGAACTGGAAGCTTTTAAGCCATTGTTTCCGGCTGGACCTGGAGAGGGTGACCATTGGCAAATGGTGGTTTGGGATTTCTGGAGTAGGAATGCTATAGGTGCAGAAGTGTCAGCTGGGACAAGAGCTGCCTAGATGATGCCCATGGTGTTGCTTATACAACCTTGTCTAATAGTAAGTGACTAGAAACAAACTAAGTGTCTATCAGCAAAAAATTGATGTGGTCATACATATAATCAAATACCATTATTCTACCGAAGACTGTTAAAAAATACATTAAATTCTAAAAGTGTTAAATATGTATATATTTTGGCCTAGGAAGACACTCCCCAAATATAGTGTCTGGTGGAGAAAGCAATTTATATCAAGTGTGTAATATGACCCCACTTAGGTGAAAGGACACCCACACATCTATATTGTATATAAGCATTGAGAGGTATTCTAAAGATGGTCACCAAAATATCTGTGGTTTCTTCAGAGAATGAGATCTTATAAAATAATTATTTTTCTTTCTTGATCTCTTCTATAATATTTGATTTGTTTCTTCTCTTACAAAAAGCACTTATTTTCTTTTTTCTTTTTTTTTAAAAGCACTATAAAAATCCATCTTAATAAGAGGAAAATCTCATCTTTTTATCTTGGTGAAAATTCATGATTAAATGGTGAGAAGGCATTGAACATCTTCCTGATCTTACAAGGCATAACACAATTACTAGAGAATAAAGCTCTCTCTGACTTCCGAATATCACATAAAACAGAGAAGAGATATATGGTAAGTATCTCCCTTAAGGCCAGGTGTGGTGGCTCATGCCTGTAATCCCAGCACTTTGGGAGGCCAAGGTGGGAGGATTGCTTGAGCCCTAGAGTTCGTGACCAGTGAATATATCTATACATATATAGTGAGACCCCATCTCTGTAAAAGATCAAAAACTTAGTTGGATATAGTGGCACATGCTTTAGTCTCAGCTACTCAGGAGGCTGAGGCAGAAGGATTGCCTGAGCTCAGGAGTCTGAGACTGTGGTGAGCCATGATCACGGCACTACACTCCAGCCTGGGTGACAGAATGAGACCTTATATGTGTGTGTGTGTGTGTGTGTATGTGTGTGTGTATGCACTCTCCCTTGACTCCAACAAATCCTCTGTCTCAACCTTCTTGCAAAGAAAACTAGCACATATCTCATAAGGATGTTTTTATATAGCCATTCACCACTCCCCTTTTTTAGTGGTTTTCATTCAAACATGTATTGAACAGGTGGGATATGCAAGACCTTATGTCAGAAAGTCACAGCCTCACCTATTGCCTTTGCATTGTTTCAGGCCTGTCCCTCAAAATAGTCATGCAGGCCAAGGTTACAGGGGAAGAAGGTGGCCAGCCACCTACCTAGGGTCTTCTCACCTGTGGAGTGGGTCAGCACTGACTATGGAGTATCTAACGCCTCTTACAGGGAGGTACATTTGCAAAAGTTGTCCCTCCTCCATGCTTGCGGACACAATATTGGGAGTCATGGCAGCATCATTCACTCAGTATCCATCCATTCATTCTGTATTTACTGAGTACCCACTCAGGATGTGTCAGGATGCTACTAGATCCTGAACCTACAGTGGTGAACCAAATTACAATCTCTGCCCTCACAGAGCTTATGCTGTAGTTGGAGAAACTGGACCACCAAATACACACAGGCACACATATTTCAGGAGGCGATAAGTACGATGCAAAAAGTCAAAATGGGCTAAGAACACAGAGTAACGTTGTGGCTGGTGCTAGACAGGATTGTCAGGGAAGTCCCCTTGAATAAGATGACCTCTGAACAGAAAACTGAGAGAAGTGAGGGAATGAGCCACAAGGATACCTGAAGAAAGAGCATTCCAGGCTGGGGAGCAGTACTGCAAAGAAAACTAGCACATATCCCGTGGCCTGTTAGGAACCGGACCACACAGCAAGACATGAGCAGCGGCAAGGGAGCAAAGCTTCATCTGTATTTATAGCCACTTCTCATCACTGGCATTACTGCCTGAGCTCCACCTCCTGTCAGATCAGCAGCAGCATTAGATTCTCATAGGAGCGTGAACCTTATTGTGAACTGCACATGAGAGGGATCTAGGTTGCACGCTCCTTATGAGAATCTAATGCCTAATGATCTGAGGTGGAGCTAAGGCAGTGATGCTAGTGCTGTCTCCCATCACCCCCAGATGGGACCGATAGTTGCAGGAAAACAAGCTCAGGGCTTCCACTGATTCTGCATTATGGTGAGTTGTATAATTACTTCATTATATATTACAATGTAATAATAGAAATAAAGTGCACAATAAATGTAATGCACTTAAATCATCCTGAAACGACTCCTCCTCACACACACACTGTGGAAAAATTGTCTTCCACAAAATCGGTCCCTGTTGCCAAAAAGGTTGAGGAATGCTATGCTAAGCAACACACAGTGCTGGATTCCAACAGGGACATGCACGTCTAAATTTCAGTTGCTTGAGTTTAGTGGGCATCCAAGACCAACACAGAGACCCAACAGAGGAGAATGAAGTTCTAGTTGCCTGGACTATAAAGGCAGGAGTGGCCAGACTCCAGAAGAAGAGCCAAGGTTCCAAGGATTATTCGTTGTTTCTTATTCCCTGTTGCCACGGACAGTATGCAGAGCTAGGAGCCTTTGAGCAGTGTGGGGTCATATGGGCATTTATACTCCACGTGGACCAACTAGGAATAAGACCTTCTTCCATGGGAACAGAAAGGATATTTGAATACCTAACAGCAACTAAGTTCCTAGCTCCAAGAAGTCCGGAGCTCGGGAATGCGAGCCCTTAAGTAGAATTTTCTAGCAGCTGCTGTCTATTGAGCACTTACTCTGATCCAGGCACACTGCACGGTGCTCGCTATACGTTAGTGTATCTAATCCTCACTACCCTGAGAGTTGGCTCCTCCATCTTACACGTTATGTAAGGTGGCCAAGGTCTTACAGCTTATAAAAGCCGTGACCCTAACCAGGTTGCTTCAAAAGACAGTGTCTTAATCTGATGTGTATTTCATAATTTCCAGCCACTTAGAGTATACTCAGGGTAATATAAGCAGTGTGAGTGTGGGAGGGGAGGTAGGGGAGACAGAGAGAAGACAGAAAGACAGAGACAGAGAAATAGAGGGAGAGGTAGAGAGAGAGACAGGCAGACAAAGATAGAGACAGAGAGGCACACACACACAGAGAGAGAGAAAGAGACAGTTGGAGGAGCAAGAGAGAGACAGAAACAGAGAGAGATTGTGGAGAGAGAGATGCATTCTAGCAGGCTCAGCCTTTGCCCCCTCTAGCAGTGCAGAAAAGTGTTCTTGGTTATTTATCATCCAGCAAAATTAATACTCAGGAAAATATTCCAGATTGATCCTGTAGCTCTCCATGGCCCTAGTGTGGACTGCCAGGACATCTAGCACTAGGGCCTCCCTGAGTAGCAAGGAGGTGAGAGTGTGTCCAAATCGGGCTCCAAAGGAGAGGGGTTTGGGGCTATTATCCCCATATGAAGTTCTACCACTGTTTATAGAACCACCTTGTAAAATCGCTCTTTACAAAAGCTTTTGCTCAAAACAGCCCATGCCCTGAAGTTGAGCAGGTGTGTCCGAGGCTGGGGTTCCCTGAATGGGCGCCTGGGCCATGAGGGGGGCAGCTGTACCTAGGACCTTGGAGGCCTCTTCTGCCTCCCTGCCCTGCCTCACTTTTTTGGGCTTACCACACCCTGCATGGGGCCACCTGCTGTTTGGCCACTCCTTGCACGTGTCCACCCCAGCAGACTCGTGCCACATCAAGGACCATTATTATCAGCAGATGGGCTTAGCTCTTTAGGTCCATCATTCAGGATCTCAACCCACCACCAAAGGCTCACGGGAGACTGTCAGTGATGGTGAAGCCACCAAGATGCTGGAACACTTTCCAGCTCCGGTAGGTCCAGGCATCACACCTCCCCTCCCACACTCACACTGCTTATATTACCCTGAGTATACTCTAAGTGGCTCAAGAGCCCTCTCCTCTCTACACTTTCCTTCTGACCTGGAGGATAAAGGCATTTTAACTTCCAGCCTTGGAAACACAGCCAGCATCATTTATTGGACACCTGCAAGTCCTTCCAGTGGTTATTAAAAATAAAAGAAGAAAGAGCAAGAGATTATATTCATTACATCTTAATAAATGTAAAAGGCTTTGTCTATTCATATTGATAGGTAACCTTGTTTGTTATTAGTGGGCTCCTGGAAATCTTAATATGAGTTAACATAAATCCAGCTAATATATAACCTTTTAAAGTTTCCTGTGAATTATAGAAGCTCTCAGACAAGTATGATCCTCTCTGTGTAAAAGGGAATCCACTCATCAACATGATATATATGCCTTGAGAAGTATCCTTAAAAGGAGTTCACCAAAATGCCATGTGAGGTTTTCTTCAGAGGAGATCTTGAGTTGTTTTTTTTTTTCCTTGTTCTCTCCTATATTGTTTGGGGAAGAGTTAGAGAGAAAGATAAACAACATGGTCCTATTTTCAAGGAGATGCTATCTAGAGACAGCATCCATAGAAAGCCCCCCACCATCACCCATTGACTGCTTTCAAAACTTTCCCCCAGGGCATGCCTACTGGCATGGAGAAGAGCCCATATGAGCATTCAACATAACCCCACAAACAGGCAGACTTCTGTGAAGGCTTGTGTTAATCCTTAAAAGTCATGCATATTTTGTGTTATACGCCACAATATATTGTTTAAGCGTAAAAGGGTTCTTGGTTATTTATCATCAAGTAAAATTAATACTCAGGAAAATATTCCAGGTTTATCCTGTAGCTCTCCATGGCCCTAGTGTGAACTGCCAGGACTTCTAAGACTACGGCCTCCCTGAGTAGCAAGGAGGTGACAGTTTGTCCAAATCAGGGCTCCATAGATGGTCAGACTGTCTGCTAATCTCCTCCTCTGCCAACTGTAGAAGCCTCCCTAGCAAGGGATGCAGGGCTCTTTAAATCTGGATGTGCTGGTCAGGCAAGCTTGCAATGGGTTTTCTTAAAAGGGTATCAGAATGCTTCAACTAGTGTTGCTCCAGGAAACAACTTGCAAGCTCTTAGAAGAACCTGCTGCATTAATAATTCCATTCCCAGTCCTTGATGAGGTCCTAGAGATAACCATGGCCCTTTGGACTAAGGATTTATGTTTCTTGGCTTTCTTTCTATTTTCTGGTTTTTCAGGACCTGCAAAGCCTGTTTGGCCAGTCAGGTGAACCTAGTCTTTAAGCCCTTAGGACCCAGATGGGCCACCTTGAGACTGACAGCTAACATTACTGACAGTAGCCAAGACACAGAGCAGGCTAGCACAAGACCTTGGCCTTCGTCAAACACGCATCTATGCACGCACCATACTTTATGGTGTTTGGCTTCAGGAGCAGTCAACTATCCTTCGTTTTCAGGTAATATGTGTCCCACTCTGGAGTTATCTTGCAGTTAGTACAGATGGAAAAGTTTATTGGTAGTCCATAAAAATATTCTGGTCTACTTTCTGTTCTCCTTATGTCTGCCCACATGATTTAATTGTTTAGGTTGGAAAAAACTGGCTTTGGCCCAGTTACACTGGTGAATGAGTCAGGCAATTTACCATGGACTTTGACACAAATAATCACTCCATTGGAATGTAGCTTAAGATGTTACTGGCACCTCAGGACAAGCAAACTTCCTTTATTATAGTGGGTTAAGTTTCTGTGGAGACTATTAAAACATGGGGCCGGGTGTGGTGGCTCACGCCCATAATCCCAGTACTTTGGGAGGCAGAGGCGAGAGGAATGCCTGAGTCCAGGGATTCGAGACAAGCCTGGGCAACTTGGTAAGGCCTTGTCTCTATAATAAAATCAAAAAAATTAGCTGGGTGTGGTGGTGCACACCTGTGATTCCAGCTACTTGGAAGACTGAGGCGGAAGGATTGCCTGAGCCCAGCAGGTCAAGGCTGCGATGGCTGTGATTGTGACACTGCACTCCAGCCTGGGTGACAGAGTGAGACTCCGACTCAGAAAAACAAAGACAAAAACGTGCACAGTCCATTTTTATTTGTTAAATAAATAAATTTAAAAACAAAACACACACGGTGCATCTGATGCTGTTCTTTATGTTCTTCCTCTATCTGCCATGTGGTCAAGGTCATACTATATAAACTAAAATAACACGACCCTTTTGGCATGATGGACTGTTCAGCAGTCAATACAAAGGGGCAGTGGGAGTCGGGGAGCAGGCAGAGACACTGTGCGGAAATATCACAGTCGACTTGCTTTTTTATTCATTAAGATGGCGATAATGGAAGGATGGAAGTAACACACTGCTAAAAGCACAGAACTGTTGCTCCTCACACACTTGAAATATTATTGATATCTGGAATCACCTGGTCTGAAATGAAAAAGAAAAAAGAAACAGAAAAAGTTTTCCTCAGACTGTATTTTTTTTTTTTTTAGGCTAAAAATGTGCTGCATTCTAGAAGAAGGTAATAAATTGCTAAGCGACTTTGGCCCAGGTTTTCTGGATGAACCTTTCTCTGGATCAGTATCAGTTAAGAATAAATTTGGCTAAACATAACAAAAAACACTGCTTCAATGGCTGAAAGAAATAGAACTTTCTCTCACCTGACAAGAAGTGTGGAGTCTGCAGTCAGAGCAGGTGCAATAGTTACTCAGTGATGCTCTCTGGGACTCAAGTGTGTTCCGTCTTTCTACTCCTCGCTCCGTTCTTAACATGGCCGGGCCTTCGAACTCATTTATTGGATGTCATCTATATCTTTTGACATCTGCATTTCAGGAGGAAGAGCAAAGAGTAAAAAAGAGAGCTTTCCCTAGGTAAAGCTTTGCTTTTTTTCTTTAAAAGTGCATGTCTCCAAGGACTCCTTCCTGCGTCCCAGGACCAGAACTGTGCTAAGTGGATTCCATCAACTGCTCGAAGGCTGAGAAAGGGATTCCTGTTAGCTATATTGCTATCCCATACAAAATGGGGGCTCTCTAAGTAAGGAAGCCTGAGGGAGACAGAGATGCTGGGAGAACGGTTAGCAGGATCTGTCACAGTGGCTGGGACCTGGCAAGGCATGTGGGTGCCTGTATAAAAGTCAGGATCCATCCTGCCAAGCACAATGTGAATGGTTTTCCACTGGGTTCGCAGCCAGCGGGTGGCTACAGTAACATGGCATCTGAACAAGGGCAACCAGGTCCCAAGGTCTATGATGCCTGTGGCCTTGAATGAGGAAAAGAATGAGGTTACAGCTATATGCTCTTCTTCCATCCTAATGGCACTTAATGAAATCATTAGCATGCATTACCAATAAGGTGGCTCATTCACATGCTCGTGTTTGACTACATATCTTTCCCTTACAGCTAAGGAGGGAGATTCCTTTTCTCTATGGCTTTTCTTTTTCCTTGAGGCTACTTAAATTCCCTTTTCCCAATGATTTAAACAATTGACTATACCTCTCAGCACTTCTTCCCCCGGCTCTCAGTCTTTTAAAACATTCTTATTCTCCTGACCTGCTTAAAGAACTCTCTAGAATTGTGCCCAGTATTGCTTGTCATCCTCGTTTCAGGAACTTTTTGTTCAGGACTAGTTGTCTCAGCAGCCTTCTGAATAGTGTCAATAGACTAGGGTTTAGGGTACAAGATTCACATATTGGCATCTACAAACACCACAGATTATTCAAAGCTCATGATTTTCTGATAGCTGGTGGTATTATTTTAAACATATGGAAGATTGCACAGTATGACTAACAAATCCCACTACTGGGAGTTCTAGGTGCTGGGCTGCTTTTTGAATAATAGCTTTACACAATCAAATTGTATCTGGCTTATACTTGGTTATGACCTCCAAATCTTATAAAAGTGTTCTTCTACACAACCAGTCACTTTTTCTATCTGGAAACAAAGATCTAGTGATTTTTTTGTTCTAAGTATATGAAATCCACAGGTAAGAGGGGGAAAAAAAGTCTATTAAAAGAAGGGGAGATGAAAGTTGAGTTCCTTCTACCAAAAGTAAGTAAGGCAGGTAGTTAAGAACACCTAGCACATACAAATGATCATCTTGTATTAACATTCACCCTCCATTTGTACTTGCTACTTTTCTTCATTACGTAAGAAAGTGACTCATTTGTTCTAGGAGAAGGACACTCTTCTCCTAGAACAAATGAAAATTTCTGTCCATAGCCATACTCCCCTGAATGTACCCCTTCTCGATTGAAAATATCTTCTCAATGGGGTAAATATAAGAGAATGGCATATTTTAATGACTGGCTCCTCCTGCCCCTGAGGAAAGGGGAACCAGCAGTAAGTAGTAAAGGCAAGTTTTGAGTCCAGGTAGTCTTATTCCACAAAGCATGTCCTTAACCACTACCCTCTGCTATGGGATTCTCACTATGCAACACCATAGGCCAAAGGGCACCCCTGGGTGGCTCACAGAAGGATGAGGAGAGGCCCTCACACCTGCTCTTGGGAGAAGAGGGAAGGGCTGTCTGAACTGGACAGAACACCCAGCCTGGGACATTGAGGCGAGGACCCCACCCATCAACACATAGAATTAAGAGAGAAATAGAAAAACGACAGAAAAGTGTAAAAAGGCCGATCAATGAAATCACTTCCTCATGTGTGAGCAACAGAGCTATAAAAAGAACTTTAGGCAGCTTTTCAGTCAAACCTTTGCAGTATATCCACCCAAGAAATTCTCGACTTTTTATTGAGAGTCAATTTTCATTCAGATGCGTCCTTATCATACATCCTCAGGTCAGAATGATCCTCCCTAGCCATCAGCCGTGTTAGGCTGGACAACCCAACCGTACTTCCTCAGACTCAATCTTTTTTAAAAAGAAGCCCCATCACCAGCCTGTGTTTCAGAAGTAGCAATCACATAGCCAGCCAAAGTGAAATTAAGAAATTTGCATGTCATTTATTAATATCCTCCTTGTCTGTCAAGCAGCCTTCAAAAACATGTTTTCCTCCTTTCAAAAGAAGCAAATTGTAATGAGCTCATTTGCACAAAGGCACTCAGGCCAGCCCGTGTTTCTCCATGGGGATGTGGAGAGCAAGCTTCCACAAGGGACACTGACCAACCCAGACATTCCTCTCTCTATCCTAACACTGGAACATTCTTTCCTACATATGGCAGCTCGTGTCTTGTCTGCAAAACGGTCTCCTCCCCAGCAAAATCAATCTTTAAATCAAATACTCCAAGATGCCTGGGTGTAAGGTTAGGAAATTGTTGATTTGTCAGGTGAGATCATGATACTGTGTTTCTGGAAGGAATGGTGATGCAAAATGAAGGATTTAGGGATGAAACATAATGATATTTGTAGTTTACTTTAAAATACGTTAGTAAAAACTTTTGTTTTTTTGAGCTAGAGTCTCACTCTGTCACCCAGGCTGGAGTGCAGTGGCACACTCATGGCCACCCCAGCGTCAACCTGCTGGGCTCAGGCAATTCTTCTCTCTCGGTCTTCCAAGTAGCCAGAACTACAGGTGCACGCTACCATGCCCAGCTAATTTTTTTGATATACTGTAAAGACAAGGTCTCACCAAGTTGCCCAGGCTGGAAATTAACATTGTCATTAACATTCGAAGAGCTTTCTCTTAGAAGGTGCCAGACATCATTCTAAGCACTTTTAATGAATTACATCCTCAAAACAGCCCTATGTAGCCGGGCTAGGTAGCTCAGCCTGTAATCCCGCGCCTTGGGAGGCCGAGGTGAGTGGATTGCCTGAGCCCGCGGGTTCGAGACCCGCCTGGGCAACTTGGCGAGACCTCATCTCCACAGTAAATCAAAAAATTAGCCGGGCGTGGTAGCACGCGCCTGTAGTTCCAGCTACTTGGAAGGCTGAGGCAGAAGGATCGCAGGAGCCCAGCAGGTCAAGGCTGAGGTGGCCGGGAGCGGCCACTGCACTCCAATCTGGGCGACAGAGTGAGACTCCAACTCAAAAAAAACAAAAAAACAAAACAGCCCTATGCAATAGTGAATGTAGCTATCACTTTCCCATTTTACTGAGATGGAAATAGAGATCCAGAGGTGTTAACATGTCCAAGGTCACTCAGCTAGTAAGTGACACAGCCAGACTTGCAAGCAGGCAGTTCATTACTATGTAAAACCACCTCAGCCAATTAGTGATCTGAAGTCACAGTGCTTCTTTCATAAAGGTGTTTTAAAGTACTGCACTACCCTACATAATGTTGATTATATTCTAGTAGTTCTCTGTCTACGTGAGATGAAGGGTTAGTGTCAGTTGTTCTTTCTTCTTGCTGTATTTCTATCAGAGGCCAAGTCAGTGTCTACTTATTCACAGATATTCAATACGTGTTTCTTGATTGATTTGCTGTGTAGTAAGCCCCTCAAAGAGAGGGGACAAGGATGGTACTAGGCTGAGCAATCTTGAAACCTTGGCCTCTGGCTGAAGAGTTCCCACTATTCAAGTGTGAGCAGGAATAGTCCTCACTTGGTAGGTAATAACCCTCCTTGGAGGTGTTCAGAATCCAGTTCTGATGCTTGGTTTCTTCCTATCTGACTGAATCACTCCAAGAAATGATGGTGAAGTTCTTGGTGCACATTTGTAAATGTACCCAAGGAACCTGGCTAAAACCCAGTTTGCGTGTGTGTGTGTGTGTGTGTGTGTGTGTGTCTGTGTATGTATGTGTGTCTCTCTCTGTCTCTCTCTCTATCTATCAATCTATCTCTATCTTTCTATATCTACCTATCTACCTACCTACCTATTGGCATGTGTGTAATTTTGATGGTTAGAAGCGAGGGAAAAGCTAACATCTTTTATTGTGAACTAGTTTATCTAAAGATACAGAATTTTGAATTCATCTCTACTTCCTTATATTAGAAACACACACTTCAGGGGGCCTTTCGGTTGGACAAAAGTATAGCAAAGATCCAATTCCAGAATGGGAAGGTTTGAACTCGCTTGATCAGATTGTTGTGTATAATCATGTAAACGGTCTTCACGGTGGGTACGTTCTGTTCTTACTTTTCTAAAAATGAGCTTAGATTATATGGTTTCTGAAAAGTATGCTAGGTTCTTGGTTGATATGCTTTTTTATTTATTTCCCAAGTGCTGGTTCCCTGGAGACGGGGAGCGGAGACTGATGAGATGTAGGAAGACCGTCCTCATTTTAGGCAGGCAAGCCTCCCTAAAAATTTTAAGACCCGACAAGGGTTGCCAGAACCCATCCTGGTCATTCTACAAAAGGCTCACAAGCTCTAAGACTGAGTAGTTCCTTTCACTGCGTTCTGAAGGCTGCTCCAGGAGAAGCCCAACGTTCAGGTCTGCAGGCAGCAGGTGAGCCTCTGCGGGGAAGCACATTTGCTCTCACTGAGTCCATCTCGGAAAGAGGTAAGTAAGCACCAAGGAGGTGGGCCTTGCACAGAGTGAGAGGCCACTCATTCCCTGGATCTTGAGGAATTCAGTTCTGGCTCTGGCCAGGAGAGACATGCTCAAGGGTTCTCCGAGAGAGCTAAGGCAAGATGACCACGGGCAGGAGTTTAGGAAGGAGATTTCTGAAGAGGGAGTCTCTGTGGAGGATTGTAGTTACTGACAGGGAAAAGTACAACTTGGGCAGGTCAGAGGATCACGTCAGCACTTCTGGGGCTTTCCAGGGAGCTGCTCTTGCTGAAACACAATGGTGATTCTTCTTTGGCCACACAATTGGTCTGGGTGACCTCACAACCTGGGAAGTCTTGGGAATTTGAGGGCATTAACACACATATCGGGCTGTTCTAATCCTATGCCTGGTGTCTCACTGAAGAACTCAACAGACTTCAAGTGATTTAAAAAGCATATTTCTATTGTTTTTTTCTTAAGTGCTTTAAATCACTGGTAATCAGAGAAATACAAATGAAAACAACAATGGATTAGACTTTTTCTTCTATCAGGCTTGCAAAAGCTTCAAAGAATAATAGCCAATGTTTACAAAGGTTGAATTACTCTTTCATCCTACCACGAGCCTTAAACAATACCAGGAAGGAGAAATAGTTCATAGTTCCCATTGTCTTTTGCACCAATGTCACCAGCACCAATGAAGAGAAGAAACATCAACAGAGCAGCAAACACTTTGGAACGGAAAACCATTCCATGTATGCATTTATTAATTAACTCAGTCATTCAGGAAATATTTATTGAACATCTAAGAAGCACAAAGAGTGAAGAAGGAAAGTAAAAATGCACCGAATGCTGAGTTGTGTGGGGCACTGAGCCAGGTTGTTAGATTAATTATTCTGTGAGTTGGGTAATAAGATCGCCTTCTCTCAGATGAAGAAAGGGTAAGTAATTTGCCCAGGGTCATCCAGCTAATGAAAAGCTTGCTAGAGGCTCTGTGAGTTGGAAGACGCAGAATGTTCCCTGCCCTTCTGGAGCTTGCCATCTATAGAGCGGACTGAACAAGCACAGGTAACCCCAACACAAACACTTAGAGCCCCGCACTTTGATGATTCAGGCAACGCAAACTCCAGGGAGTTAAACAAGAGGAGATTATTCTGGTGCAGGCAGGGCTGTGCCAGAGAGACTTCTCAGAGAAACATCTGAACAAAACATTTTGGGATGGGTCACATTATTAAACAGAGGAGGGCAGGGAAGCAGGAGGAGCAGAACATTCGAGAGGAAGAGATCTGCCTGGGCAAATCAGTAAAGAAGAAAGGTCCAAAGAATGCTCGGGAAAAACTGCCAACGAAGAAACAAACACACCCAAACCTGGATCCTCACAGACATTCAGAAATTCTGGTGGACCTGAACTGGTTGATGATCACTAAGAAGACACACAAAAGGCATCGGGGGTGAGGCTCAGCCAATATCCAGTGAATTTCTCCATGTCATCTGAACATTGGAGCCCTGGATTTGGGAAAGAGTTCAGGACTAAAGATCCAGATTGTAGAATCACTGGCTTTTGAGTGACTGGGGAAGTAGTGAAGGGGTGAGACTGTGCAGAGTCCAGGAAGATGGGTGGGATCCTGAATGCTAGTTTTCGAGTGCAGCCAAGGGAGTGAGGTGAGGCAGAAACATGGAGGAGAAAGTAATCAGGAAAAAAGCCTCATGCTTTCCCTTCAGTGTGTGGCACACAAACTTCCACAGATGAGGCTCTCAAAGACTGTGCTGCATGAATGGAGAAAAAAATGAATGCGAGTCAGGATCCCAAATACTTGCTGTGTGTGAGCATGGGTCGAGTTCTAAAAATGACAAACGGGAATAAAGTGATCTTTCTTGAGGAATCACTCACTCAGATTTCCCTGAGTTCTGTTTGGTTGTGCACAAGAAGAGATCGTTTACAAGAGGAGCCCCAGGGACCTGAAAAAAATGAGTGGGGAGTGGCTATCTCTAATGTGATCCAGACTGATGAATGTGTGCTGTGGATTGTAAATTCTACCAGGACTCCACATTTCTCTAAGACCTCAGGATGTCTCCAACTATCTCAAACAATGTCATAAAATTCCCAAGACTAAATTAATGTTAATTCATATTCATTCTATGTGAAAAGAATGCAGCGTCTTGAGGGAAGGCATTATACAAAATTGAGCAAAAGTTAGGGAACAGCAATAGTTACTACTGATTAAGTGCTTGTCGTGTTCTGAAGATGGAGCTAATTGCTTTAACATCCGGTCAAATGCTGTGACAAGCGCTCAGTATGGAAAGTCAGAATATACTCAGGAAAAAGACACAACCTCTTGTCTCCTCACTTTATACCCATTTACTCCTACAATTCTCATAACAGTCCTATTGCTAACCTTATTTTATACTTGAGGAGAACAAAGTTACATAGGTGGCCCAACATCATGCAGCTAATACGTGGCAAAGAAAGGATTCAAGCCCAGTGGGTTTGATTCTAGAACCTGTGCCCTTAACTCCACGTTTGGATTTGAAGGCTCGTCGGGAGCAAAGGCATCTTCCGAGCTCTCAGGACTGTGAGACCGTGCTGAGAAGACACATGCATGTGAAGAACACCCGTTGTGAGGCACAAGAAAGGACAGGGCAGCCTTCAGACCGGGGGGAAGGCTGCTGCCTGCCGCTTTGGATTCTAGCCTGTGTCGTATTCCAGTGTGTCTACAAAGGCTTGAGAGCCTTGAGCCAAGAAACAGGAAGCAATTTCAGCCTTTGGTCCAGACCTCTAGGCCGCTAAGCCTTTCTATCTAATTAAACTTCCATTGGCTTTCATTTCTGCAGTCCTTCTTACAGGAATACACTATTTAAAATAAATAAATAAATAAAAGAGATGGGAACTGACGGAGTCAACTGAGAATTTTTCTCATTTCTACATCTGACTCCTGTGACTAATTCACTTGGGAAAGAGCAGGGTCTGTCTAGGTACGATTGTGCTTTGCATAAACTCTTATGCATGAAATGGCTCTATTTGCAACTAGGTAGGATCCAAATCTCAGAATCACTCTAGCAAGCAGTGAAGGTCCATCTTTAAAAAAAAATAAAAGAAGCGAAGAAGTCATGTCACCTTTCGTCTGCATTATAATAACTCTGGGAATTGGCTCTTCTGGCCTCGAAGCTGTCTTCTCTACTCTGCAGATGCCACTGAAGATGCCTACCTCCTGTAGGCTCAGGCCACCGGGACTCCAGCACCCGGTCTGCTGCACTGAGGCGCTCAGGGAGTCCCTGTTCAATAGTTGGGCAGAACGAGCTTCATCGCATTCGCTTACCCTCCCTGTGACTGTGCACCCAGTTCTGGTCTCTGAGTCCCTGCCTAGGGGATCCATGCAGTGTCCAGGCCTGCTTCCTCCCTTGCGGGCTAACCTGGGGAGGCTGGATACCTGCTACAACCATACGGCCATGCACAGAACCTTCCCAGACTCCTCTTGAGAAAGCTCCTTCAGAGACCCTGCTCATCCTTTCTCCCTTAAGCCAGCTTTCCCCAAACTTCAAGGTACGTAAGAATCGCCTGGGGATCTTGTTGAACTGCGGGGTCTGGCTCAGTAGAGCTGGGATGGAGCTCGAAGAATTGGCATTTCTAACAAACTGCCAGGGTACGTTTTGGAACTGGTTAAAGGTTGATCTGTGTTAAGCATGATGGCCTAAGCAGGTGCAGTAGCCACTGGCCACTACAATTCTTGTCAGTCCAGAATATGTGCTGCTTTTTCTTTTTTGTTGTTCCAGTAACAAGTCTTTCTCTTCTAGTGACAGCAATGGGCACATAACTCGGTTTGGGACAAAGTCCTGCCAGGAATGACGTATGGATGACGGTGGGGATGGGGAACTGGGGGTAAGTGAAAACAGGCTCTTTTCCCTGCAGGTACTAATGTGGGATGCCAGAGTCTTAGAGCTGTCGGTAGCTATTTTCCTTGGAACATGCAGGAAGCCTATGGGCAGTGACAGAGAATGAGTCGAACTTACAGAGAGAAGTGAAAGGGGCAGAGATGCAATGACATTATTTGGAATCCTAGGTCCAGTCATACCTGACGTGAGATCTCTCCAGCCTTCCAGTTAGGTCAGCCAATAAATTAGCTTTTTCACTTAAACTGAGCTAATTCCTTTGACTTGCAAATAGAAGAGGGCCTTGACTTACATAGCGGCTAAGGCAGTTTGGGATCAAAAATAAGGTATGTAGCTATGATGGTTCACAGGATGACTCTAAAAGCAACTCCAAAAGCCAGTTCCTAAAATGTTTGAGCAATGACAGTTTGGTTTTCTTTTTTTTTTGGATTTTTGTTTGTTTGTTTGTTTGTTTTTGAGGGACTGAGGCAGGCAGCGGACTCTTGATTGCTTCTGGGGAGCCAGGAGCTCTTGGTGGGGCGGGTCCACTTTCTCTTCACCACCACGGGCCTTCTGGCTGCGCAGGATGGCGCTGGCCCCGCAGATGGCAGCCATGCGCAGGTCGGGGCGGTACTTGGGCTTGCGGATCATGTGCCTGGTGCTGCGGAGCATGGCCCTGGCTAGTTTTTGCTGTTGTGGATATGAGGTCTCTCTATGTTTCCCAGGCTGATCTGGAACTCCTGGCCTGAAGCAATCCTCCTGCACCCAGCCCTGTAATTATTTTATATTACTCAATCTTTTTTTTTTTTTTTTTGATTCGGAGTCTCACTCTGGCACCCAGGCTGGAGTTCAGTGGCATGTTCACGGCCATCTGCTGGGCTCAGGCAATCCTTCTGCCTCAGCCTTCCAAATAGCTAGAATTACAGCCGTGCACCACCACACCCAATTTTTAAATTTATTGTAGAGACAAGGTCTTACCATGTTGCCCAGGCTGGTCTCAAACCCTTGGGCTCAGGCAATCCCCTTGCCTTCACCTCCCTAAGTCCTGGGATTATAGGTGTGAGCCACCGCACCTGGCATATTACTTCTTTTTTTTTTTTTTTGAGTTGGAGTCTCACTCTGTCACTCAGGCTGGAGTGCGGTAGCAGACTCATGGCCACCCCAGCGTCGACCTGCTAGGCTCTGGCGATCTTTCCACCTCAGCCTTCCAAGTAGCTGGAACTACAGGTACACACCACCATGCCTGGTTTATTTTTTGATTTATTGTAGAGATGAGGTCTCGCCAAGTTGCTCCAGACTGGTCTCGAACCTATGGGCTCAGGCAGTCCTCTCACTTCGGCCTCCCAAAGTGCTGGGATTATAGACATGAGCCACTGCACTTGGCCTACTTATTCTTAACAAATGTTCTTTAAGGAATATTTGAAAACATTTAAAATATTCAAATTCCTAACCTTGGATATTAACTAGTTCCTGGTATTTCTTAAATAAAATATTCCTGATGAGTTTGAATTGTAACTAAACCTGCATATTGTGTAAAACTCTTGAATTGGAACAAATCTAGAAGATGAATCTTTTTCCAGGCTAAAAAGCTGAACATAGCGCACTCAGTGTGAATTTTCTCTTTACAGCCTGTTAAACAACACAACTGTAGTGGCACATCCCCTATTGTATGCATGCGTATGTGACTATAAAGGGTTAAAAATCTCAGGTTCCCTTAATTCTGTGAGCATGTGGTGGCCAGCCCAGAGCCAGATTGAGCCATGTTAATTTCCCAGAAGATTTCAAAGAATTATCTTTTGAAAAGGGGAAGTTTGGGCTAATAAAAACCAGGATAACCTCCGGCAGTCACATGGAAAAGAATAGAAACAAATTACTCCTGGTTTGTTCGACATTGTTGCCGGGGGCTTTCTCTAGCCAAACCAGACTGCTTTGTTTTTCTTTATTCCAAAGAGAGAAGTTATGTCAGTAATGTTCTGGGAAAGGTAAAAGCAGCAAAGTTGTGCCAAGTGCTCATCTGTGTTCTCTTTCTTAGGGTCAGCTCTTCCAGAGAGGGTTGCAAGGATTGCAAGGGCTTTGGCGTCATCCCGCCCTGGGTTTAGATTCCTGTTTTGCTACTACTGGGAAATTTATGTTTCCACCCTGAGCTTCAGTTTCTGCAACTATTAAAGAAGATCATTAAACTCATGGCCATGATGGTGACGACTTGGATAGGAAAAGGTCTGGGATGTACACGGCACATAGTAAGTGCTAAAAAATAAATAAATAAATAAAATTCATGGGACTGCCTGGATGACCCTGATCAGATCAGCCTCTCTCTTCAACCTCTGACGCTTTTGAAACCGCATCTCTTTTACAAGTAGTTTCTTACAGGTTGTGGCCAGATCATTGATAGAAGTTTTGAGTAAAAATTAAGGAGTTTTAAAATAAAATATTCGTTGTCTATTGGCTATGTAACAAATTAACCCCCAAATTAGCAGCTTAAGACAACTTTTTGTTTATTTGTTGTGAGTCGGGGGTCTCACTCTGTCACCCAGGCTGCAGTAGAGTGGCACAATCACAGCACCATAGCCTCGACCTCTTGGGCTCAGGCAATGTTTTCACCTCAGCCTCCCAAGTAGCTGGGACTATAGGCACACATCACCATGCCAAGCTCATTAAAATTTTTATTTATTTATTTATTTATTTTTGTGGCAACAAGGTCTTGCTATGTTGCCTAGGCTGATCTTGAACTCCTGGGCTCAAGCAATTCTTTCACCTTGGCCTCCCAAAGTGCTGGGATTACAGGCATGAGTCACTCACTGCTCCTGGCCCCAAATGCTCACAGATTCTATAGGTCATGAATTAAAACAGATCACAGCTCCATATCATCTATGGCCTCAACTAAGAGAACTGAAAGGCTGGGGGGTGACTTACCAGCTGAGGGAAAAATCATTTAGAGGTATGTTTTTTCCCTTTTCTTTTTTTTTTCTTTAACAGTCGCTTGAAAAAAAATAAATAGAGGTTTGTTCATGCACATGTCCAGCTGTCAGTTAGGACGTCACATTAGGAACACCTGTACATGGCATCTCCATGTGGCTTGGGCTTCCTCACAGTTTGGTGACTTTTACTTATATGGCAACTAAGGGTCTGAAGGCACGTTTCCCAAGAGAACCAGGCAAAAATAGTATCCTTACTTGGAGGAAGTCATATACCATCACCTCTGCTGGGTCTCACACCCTTCTGGGTTTACAGAGTGGGAACACAGACTCCACCTCTGGATGGAAGGAACGTCAAAGTCATATTGAGAGAGCATGTGAGATGGGAGATAGTGTTATGGCATCTTTAGAACACACAATCTGCCACAGGGGTGAGCCAAAAGTAAGCCCTTGGAATATATGATTGGATGTGGCAGGAGTGTGAAAAATAGATTTGAGGAAAATAGCGACAAGGACCTTATCACAGTGACTCAGGTGGACACAATGAAGGCCTGAAGAAAGCAGTGACACAGAGAATGGAGAGAAGGAGATGGATGTCAGAGCAGGCCTTGGGATAGAATTAATCTCCCGCAGGCAAGGCAGATGAAAATGAAAAAGAGAAAGAAGAGTCACAAGGCCCTAAGGCTTTGAACCTGGGTGCCCAGCAGGGTGGGGCTGCCATGATCTGAAACAGGGAAGTCACAGAGAAAAGCAGGAAACTCTTCCCTCTTACTCACCACACACTTGCCCCTTCTCCAGCTACATGCGTAAGTGCAGTTTCAATCTGTTCTGCATGCATGTCCTTGGCTTTTCACGGATCTGCACGTTAGCGCAGATGCCGAGGCCTCAGTAAGTCCGGAAAGTGCTGGGATGATGACCCTTTAAGAGAGGACATAAGGGCTGTGCATGGACATAAGGCCATTCATGAATCTGATTTTGAGTCAAAATCTTGTGTTGACTTTGAGCTTTACCAATATAACTAAAAATCCAGGAAGAAACAGTGGGATATGTGGAGCTTCTGCAAAGTTTTCAAGGCCATCATGAAATGATGTGGTCCAGACATTTGCCTGGCAAAGGATCTTAAGTTCCTTTTTCACGGTACTTGGTGGTCAGGCCCTTGGAGCTCCATCTTGATCATGTTTTTTTTGACTGCCCTAGTAGAGTCCTCTTCCTCTGTCCGGGGCACAGAGATGGCTTAAGTACATGGCTTCACTTGACGTCATTCCAGAGAGTGCTGGGTTCACAAGAGCCATCACCATGAAGTTATAAGATCATTTAAAAACATTCCAACTGAATGCTATTCTTTCTCCTAGCGGTATCTAGGAGAGAAGAAGCAATTATTCTACATGATTCTATTCTATTATTGTATATTACTCTATTAAAACTGACATTGGCCCTTTCGTCTCCGGCCGCAGCAGCGAGAGGAGCAGCCGCCATGTCCGCGCATCTGCAGTGGGTGGTCGTGCGGGACTGCTCCAGCTTCCCCATCGAGAGGAACAAGCAGACCTACAGCACCAACAACCTGAAGGCCCGCCACCCCTTCCACTGCAACGGGCTGCTCCACCGCAAGACAGTGGGCGTGGAGCCGGCGGCCGACGGCAAGGCCGTCGAGGTGGTCATGAAGCAGAGGTACGGCCAGCCAAAGCCAGCCACGTCCTACGTAAGAAACTACTTGCAAAAGAGATGCGGTTTCAAAAGCGTCAGAGGTTGAAGAGAGAGGCTGATCTGATCAGGGTCATCCAGGCATTCCCATGAATTTTTTTTATTTTTTTAATTCTTCAAAATGCTGAGGAAAAATAACTATCAATCTAGAATTTTATACTGAGTTAAACTACCATTTAACAGAATAATATAAAGATGTTCTCAGATTTATAAAGATTAAGGCTGATTATACCCCTACAGACTCTTATAGACAGCAAGGGGGAGGAAAAACAACTAAACCCAAAGAGAAACTGTGATGTGCAAGGAAAAAAAATGGTGAGTATGAAAGTTGACAGAATATCAATTATTATAATTAACTAAGGAGAGTAAAAAATACAAATAAAGAAAAATTTTTTATTAAAAAGATAGAGCTAAAATTATTTACAATTTATAAATGAGTATTTGACAATTTCCAAACCGACAGAGGGACAAAGTGGTGATGGTAGGAGGCTTAGGACAGGGAGGGCTGGGTTAGGAGGAATCAACTTTGCAAAAGGAATCAGGAAAAAAAAATGCCTAACAGATTCTTAAAGAAGAAGATTGGAAACAAGTCACAATTTATCACATATGTGAAATCTGATTAAATTCAACAAAAAAAGATTATCAGATTTAAAAAATTCGGCTATATATAAAAGTTCAATCTGTCAGGAAGATGTAATAATTCTGAATTTGTATATAGCTTACAACAAAGACTGAAAGAAGATATATATATAAAGCAGAAGTTGACATAGCTGAATGAGAAACAAATCTAAAATAATAGGGAGAGCTATTAACACACCTCTCTCAGTAGATGATAAAGAAGCCAAAGGAATTGGTGAGAGTATAGAAGAGTTGACAGTATGATTAACAAATTTGCGCTAATTAACGTATTTAGAATACTACACTCAAGAACTAAAGAAGTTCACCTGCATGCTTTATCAATATTGACCATAAAACAAGTTTTCAAAAATATGAAAGTATAGAAATCATGGAGAATATATTCTATTATTATAGTAAAATTACAATAGAAATTAATCATTTAAAAACTAGAAAATTCTCAAATGTATTTAGAAATTAAGTAACATAATGCTATACTATGTGAGTCAACAAGAAAATCACAGTGAAAATTAGAAGGTATTATAAAATACTGATAACTACTACATATCAATAGGTATGGAAGTCTGCTAAAGCAGTGCGTAAAGGAAATGTATAGTTTTAAATGCATATCATAGAAAATAAGAAAGACTAAAAACCAGTGTCTTAAGCCTCTAACTCAAGAAGTTGGGGTGGGGGAAATGGCAAGTTAAGCCCCAAAAAAGTAAGATGAAAATATAAGGACAGAAATTAATAAAATGGAAAGTAAATATATAAGAGAGAATTATCAAGGCCAAAAATTGGTTATTGTAAAGAACTAATAAAATTAATAAACCCATAGTAAGACTTATCAAGAAAAAAAGAGAGAAGGCTCAAATATAAGTAGCAGGAATGAAAAAGGACACATGATTTTATAATACATTCTTATATATTAAAAAGATAATATTATGAGCAATTTTATGATAACACGTTAGAAAATTAGATTAAGTTACCACTTTAAAAGTCATTATTTACTAAATGGACACAAAAAAGAGAAAAACCTAGTCTTATAGCTATTCAAGTGAATCCCAAATTAAAAACCTTTCCATGCCTTCAGGGGTAAATCCTTTACGACATTTAAGAAAGAAGTAGTACCAATCTTACATAACTATTCCAGGAAATGGAAAAAGAGAAACTACTTTTTAACTCACTGTTTAAGACTGAGTAAGTTCATTACCAAGAAAAAATTATAAGGCCAACTCTGTCATAAATGCAGAAAAAAATAAAATAAACAGCCGGGCTCGGTAGTTCAGCCTGTAATCCCGCGCCTATGGGAGGCTGAGGTGAGTGGATTGCCTGAGCCCGCGGGTTCGAGACCCGCCTGGGCAAGCGAGACCTCATCTCTACAATAAATCAAAAAATCAGCCGGGAGTGGTAGCTCGCACCTATAGTTCCAGCTACTTGGAAGGCTGAGGCGGAAGGATCGCCGGAGCCCAGCGGGTCGAGGCTGCGGTGGCCGGGAGCGGCCACTGCACTCCAGTCTGGGCGACAGAGTGAGACTCCAACTCAAAAAAAAAAAAATAAAATAAAATAAAATAAAAAAGAAGGGGAGGGAAGAAGGAGAGAAGGAGAAAAGAAGGGAAAAGAAAAGGAAAGAAAAGAAATGAAAAATGGCAGACAGGCAAGCAAAGCCAAGACAATTGGCATCAATAAAGTATAATAAGGATTGGCTGGGCACAGTAGCTCACACCTATCATTCCAGAACTTTGGGAGGCCAAGACAAGAGGATCACTTGAGGCCATAAGTTCAAGACCAGTCTGGGTAACATAAAAAGAATCCATCTCTACAAAAAAATATTTTTAAATAGCCAAGTTTGGTGACATGCAGCTGTAGTTCCACCTACTCAGGAGGCTGGGACAGGAGGATTGCTTGAGCCCTGGAGTCAGCAGTGAGCTATGATCCAGCCACTATACTTCAGCCTTGGCCACAGAGCCTTGTTTCAAATAAATTATATATATACATTATATATACATATTTTATACATATATATAATTATATATATAAAGGATACACCATCATGTCATTCACAGTGAGGTTTATTCTAAGAATGCAAGGTTGGTTTAACATTCATTCAGATAAATAATAATGTATCAGAGTTTAATTTCCTGACTTTACTGAATTCTTGTCATAGAATGTCTTTGTTCTTAACAAATAAAAACAGAAGCATTTAGGGGTAAAAGGATGTACTATCTTCAATTTAGTCTAAACTGGTTCGAAAAAATAAGTAACATACTCATATATATGTGTAAAGAGAGAATGATAAAGCAAATGAGGCAAACAAACTGATAAATCTGGGTAAAAAGTTATGAGAATTTTTTGTACAAATCTTCAATTTTTATGTAAGTTTTAATTGTACCAAAATTACAAATTATAAGAAAAAAGTGTAATTCACCTTGAAAATAGAGAAGAGAAAAATCATATAATTTCAAAAAATGCAAAACATAACTTGATAAAATCAATATCCATGTATGACAAATTCTTGGCAACGTAGAAATAGAAGGACACTACCTAAAACTGATCAAAGGAAAAAATACTGATAAACGGTATCTATAAAACCTACAGAAAGCATCATATTTAATGGAAAATGTTGAAAGTTTTTCTGAGTGAGGAATGAGATAGGCATGCTATCATAACTTGCATTCAACAGAACATCTAACAAAAACCCCTAGAGACACAAGCAAAGTACCTGCTTACTACAGGCTTCTCAGACTTCTTATTCCCAAAAGAATAAAGGATGGAGCTAAGCTGAGGTAGTCTTTGCAAATAACGACATTAGATGAGTTATTACCACTCTCTAAGGGTGAAGTGGGCGAAGGAGTAGAAGTGTGCTTGGGGAAAATCATTCCGGATAGAAATCAAGATCAAAGAGCAAGGCTCCCCTCTAACAAAGTTCAAGACCCTTTGAAGAAAGTTACAGAATCTTATCAAAAGGCATAAAAGAAACCCTGACGATATGGAGACCACCGTCATGGTTAAGAGGACTACGTATCCTAAAGATGCCAATTCTCTACAGAATTTCCACAGTCCACTAAATCTGATGAGACAAAACTTGACATGCTGGTCCAAAGGATTTATATGGAAGAAAAAAAGGCCAAAAATAGCCAAAGTCCATTTTGAAGACAAAGAGCAAGGGCAGACAACAGACCTACCAAATATTTTAAATGTTTATTAACCTACTGTACTCAAGAGAGTGTGATATCAGCACAGGAGTCGACAAGCAGAAAAGAAACGGAACTGAGGCTGAGAAACAAACCCAGGCAAATATATAAACCTGCTATGCAACACAAATGGCATTTCGAATTAGGGGGAGAAAAGTAAACTATTTAATAAATGATCCCGGAGCAATAGCTTATCTCATTTAGAAAAACAAAACAAAAGTGATGCTTAATATACTTCAAAAACAAAAAATGACTACATATGAATTAAATACTTAGATTTGTTTGAATAAAAACTTTTAGAAGAAAATAGAAGGAAATATTTTTACAGTTTTGGAGTAGAAAAGGATTTTTAAACAAGATACAAAAAGAACAAATAATAAAGAAATAGATTAATGCATTTGAATATATTGCCATTAATAACTGTCATTCACAAAAGACAGCTTGAACAAAGTTAAAAGACAAACTGCAGGCCAAATAGACTGAGAAAATAATATGTGTAATATGTATAACGGTCAAAGATAAGGAT
>CAUYQG010142747.1:0-60430 GCA_963574415.1 Tarsius wallacei | reverse complement strand
GTGGCCACTCCCGGCCACTGCAGCCTTGACCTGCTGGGCTCTGGCGATCCTTCCGCCTCAGCCTTCCAAGTAGCTGGAACTACAGGCGCGCGCTACCACGCCCGGCTAATTTTTTTTTGATTTATTGTAGAGATGAGGTCTCGGTTGCCCAGGCGGGTCTCGAACCTGCAGGCTGGCAATCCACTCACCTCAGCCTCCCAAAGGCGCGGGATTACAGGCTGAGCCACCGAACCTGGCTTGCTTTGCTATTTTTAATTTTATATATTTTTTTTATGATTCAGCTCAGAGATGCATGCCCCCCCATCCTTTCATAGATCCTTTGTTTTCACCTCCATCACAGCATTCTTCATTCCCTGCTATGATTCCTTCCTTTCCTCCATTCTAAATTAGAAGATGCTTGAGGGTTGGGTCTATTGTTTTTTCATCATGGTACTCCCAGTTCATATGACAATTCTTTGTATATTCTTGGTATTCATTTAGTTGTTTGTTGAAAGAATAAATGAACGTATAGGTGATAGGCTACAGATCAATCCAGTAAGATGGTATAAGAACATCCCTATGTTTAAGACCATATTCTCTTCATTTCTTAATTGATGACCTTCACTGAATTACAATTATTGGAGCCACATTCTGGATCTTTGAAATCCACAGTCCTTATCAGAGCCCATTTAGGGAAAAAAAAAACAGAATCAAATGGAAAGCACAACATGGCGGCACCTCAAGAAACTATAGGGAAGGCTCATAAGTGAATGGAAGTTATTCTGCCATGACTTCTTCATGACCTTGGACTTGGCTAAGATACTGACAGTACAGAGAAAATATTCAAATAAATGAAAGGGATAGCTGATCTTGTACCACTTGTCAATGCTTGTTATTTATAATACATATGCCATAAATCTCACACACTTTAGCTTCTCTTATTTTGGGGGAGAGGAAGTAGAGTTGGTAATAAACTTTCCACAGCCCACATGAACGTCATTTTTCCTACGATTTGAAGATCACGCCAAGTATTGGATATCCAGGGTCTCATAGCTAGTTATGGAAAGGTTGAATATGTGGATGATTGGATGGACAGATGGATGAGAAGAATGAAGGGAGTGAAGAAGATATATTCAGCAAGCATTATCAATAATTCATTATATATTGGAGACAGAGGAGGCAGAAAAATCAAATATAAATAACAGTTTCCAGCCTAGGATACTAGGAGGGTGATGATACAAATGAGGGGAAAGAGAAGGGCAAAACTTCTTTACGAGAGTGTCTATGCTTAAGCACAGAGGAGAAATGATTTCCTTTTCCTAAAACTGAGGGACTTATTTTGATTATAGAAATAAGAGGAGGTTTCATTGGAGAAGGTTTTCATATATTGTATTGCTCCAGCAAGGACCTTCAAATTTTCTTTTCATAATATTTTACATGACTCAAAGGACACAATAACTGAGTGAGTAGTGTATATACACATGGATGTATGAGTATATAACCTGAAAATGTCGTGGGTGCTCAGGAAACCAGAGGCTCTGGTATCTAACTTATTCAAGCTTTCTGGTGACTAAACCAAGGCCATATAGGGTTACAGATATAAGTGTGAAAGTGGATAAAATTTTTTTAAAAAACCCTTTACATCCACCAGTTAATAGCTATTGTTCTAGGTGTGAACAAGCAGTACAAATATAACAGTTGAAGAGAACAGTGGAGGAAGGTATTAATTTTGACCATGGAGAAAGGTAAGTTAGAGAAAGCTACAAGGGGCAAGGCTGTGTCATTTTGTCATTACCCCTCAACCACCTACAGCATCTGGCAAGATTCCAACTCTGACTCAGGAGTGCCATGGAATAGGGTTATGAGTGTGAAAATGATGAAGTCATATAGAATTTGCATTAATCAGAATTCACAGTCATACCCATGGGGAATAAATTTACCCCTGCTAACTTGCTGAGAGAATGGCTTCAGGACATGTTAGCATTAAGCCTAAATTGAGGAATGAAACAGTGCCAAGAGGAAAATTATCTGTAATGGGAACCATTTGTCAAGTAAAATAGCCCAAGGTACAGAGAGGCAGGCAGACCCCATGGCCAATGAGAGAACCCTGATTGGAGGATCCAGCAGGTGGCCCAAGGGCCAAGTGGCCGGTGGTCACTTCCTGAATCACAACCGTGTGTACCATGAGGATGCTTAGTGAGTCACTCAAGAGCATTCCTATCATCAGCTCACCTGCCTACAAGCTCAGCAAGCTGCTCAAATGCATCTATCAAGGGCGAGGGGAGACATTGTTTGTCCTTTCTCTCCCTTTCTTTTTATTCCCTTCCTGGAAAAATGGAGATAAAAAGAGAGCAACAGCAAGCCCTTTTTACAAAAAGCAAGGACATTAGCTTTTGTTTTTGGATCGACATAAATTGTTTTGGGACAAAATTGTCAGCAACCCAAGAAAATGAAGGAATCTTAATTAGTATTTTAAAATTCAAACTCAAGACTGGGCTCCGTGGCTCAGCCTGTAATCCCAGCACTTTGGGAGTCTGAGACAACTGGATTGCCTGAGCCTGCAGGTTCGAGACCAGCACGGGCAACTCGGCAAGACCTCGTCTCAACAGTAAATTAAAAATTAGCCATGTGTGGTAGTGTACACCTGTAGTTCCAGCTACTTGGAAGTCTGAGGCGGAAGGATCCCTGGAGCCCAGAAGGTTGAAGCTAGGGTGGCCGTGAATGTGTCACTGCACTCCAGCCTGGGCGATGGAATTAGACTCCAACTCAAAAAAAAAAAAAAAAAAATCAAACTCAAGACCTAGGGGGAGGTTTGGAATCAAGAGTAAGGTTTTTCTAGATGGAGGAAGGAGGCTAGAGGAGAGCTATTCTGCAGAGAAAAGATCTAAAATAGTATCCTTGGTCTGGCAAGAGTACTTCCTGACTAAGGAAGTCTGAGGAAGTACAGTGCAGGAGCTAGAGACTCAGATTTGACGTCGAAACAGCTCTAGGTTCAAACCCCAGTCAGGCCACTCACCAACAAGACATTGTGGGAGTGATTTATTTGCCTCTAAGCCTCAATTTCTTCCTCTGCAAGATATATGCCCCCTGTGATGCCCCAAAACAACATTAAGTCCATATGAGGCACCCAGTCACCAATCAGCATAGGAAAGGGAGCCAGGAGGGCTTCCTGCATAAGTGTGGTGAAGTCAGAGCTGAGTGTTAGAGAAATAGTGGTGGCATCCTTAAAGTTCTACAGAAAGAATGCAGGTTGCAATTATCTGCATTTTTTCTGGAGTCCCTTTCACCAAACCTGTCCAGAGCCTCTGTGAGCTGACTCACCCTTCACCTCTCTAGAGCCTCTGAAACTGAGTTTTCATGGGTAAAGGCAGCCCTTCTGTCTCGAAGTTTGTTTTTTTTTCTCCCAATAGATCAGGCAAGCTCACTGCCTGGGGTTTTTAAAAAACATGTTGTCAGCTATTAGACATTTTCTACACTGCCTTTTTTTTTTTAAATCTCTGATGGGTAACCTTGGACCCTTTAAGATTCGGTTCAGGAATCTCACCGTGACAAACCCCTCGGCAGCCTGTCTAAACTCACACTGGAAAATAATCAGAGGCATTGGCTGAACTAGGAAGCCCTGGAAGCTGAGAACGACTCGGTGGAGAACAAGAACTCCTCGGATTTTCCATCCCTGGGTACATCACCCCAACAAAGGGTAAACAGAAGAGGTAGAATGTCCTGAGTGGAGGATGCCCTGTACCCTTGGAGACCCTCTTTGCCTCCAAAGGCCACAGTGGCCTTTCATTACATATATCACCATTTGCTTGGACACCTGATGTGTTCCAGGCACTGGCTGGGCTCCGAAGCCATGAAGGTAAATAAGGTATTGTCTCTCCATCTCCAGGGTTTAGGCTTCTGTTGAAGAGAAACACACACACTCCAGCACAACATGACATTTTTCAGTAATGGCAAGACGAACCACCAGATGCTCAAATCAGAAATTTGGTTGCCATCTTTGATACCTTCTTAGATAGAGGGAAAGTCTATTAGCTCATAATGTAACTCCTGAAAGGGAACAGTTCACATAGAAGTCTCAGTCCTTGGGAACTGATGAACCATGCGTGTCTATTCTCAGGCCATTGGGTGGTGTAATGTTGAGGAATAGTGTGCACTTGTACAATGTCCTGAAGAATTCCAATGTTTGCCCGGTCATCCCTTTATTATCAACCCACTTGGGCAGTATATCCTCTCTTTGGTGATGTGACCATAATACTATTTCTTTTACTGTCCTCAAAGGAAGCTTATTTGCACGTGAATGATTATTTACAAGTTGCCTTGGTTTTAAAATTTAATATTGAATTTGTTACATTTACAAAATAAAGTCGTATTCTTTCTCAAGCTTTTACTTTCAGCTCATAAATCTTCTTCTTCTGTTTGTAAAAGTCTAGCAAAATTAAACAGTTCCTCATAAGAAGACCTTGATTAATACCTAGTCCCATTTATAAACTTAAAGATTTTCAAATGTCTTTATCATTTTGATACATTATATTTTCAGTACCTTGTCTGATTAACAAACAAAATTTCCCGAGTGATTCAGTGTTACAATTCTAATAGATTACATCAAACTCATAAATGTAGTGATTCTTATGGTGTTGTAAGTTTAACTGCTATCCCAGTAAACCAAAACCCTCTTAAGTATAAGATTTTAATATAAATTGCACATTGCTTTTATAATAATAGTCTATCAAAAACTATACACAATTATTTCATTTTTTGGTAAAAATGTGTCTAAAATTTATATAAGTATATTCACTGGGATGTTAATGATTGTTCATTTTGGGTGGTGAGATTTTGGCTGATTTTCATTCTTGTTCAAACATTTGTTCATTTTTTAAATTAATATACACCATTTTTTAATCCAGAGAGAGGCTTAATTTTTTTTTTTTTTTTTTGGAGTCGGAGTCCTGCTCCGTCACCCAGGCTGCAGTGCAGTGGCACACTCATGGTCACTGCAGCATTGACCTGCTGGGTTCCAGCGATCCTTCTGCCTCAGTCTTCTAAGTAGCCAAAACTACAGGTGCACACTACCATGCCTGGCTAATTTTTGATTTATTATAGAGATGAGGTCTCTCGCCAAGTTGCCCGGGCTGGTCTAGAACCCGTGGGCTCAGATAATCCACTCGCCTTGACCTCCCAAAGTGCTGGGATTACAGGCTGAGTCACTGAGCCTGGCCAAGACTTAATTTTAAAAAACATTTTTAAAATACCTGGTGTGTGATGGGTTCCATGCTTGGTCCTATGGGGTAGTTCTCAGATGTCTAGACCTTCTGTGTAATCTCCTTCGTGGGTCATTTGGTGCCCAGACCCCACTATTCAGGTCTCATGAGACATATATTTTATGAATCATTTTGTGCAAAGATACTACTTATATCAGGCTCTGAGGTTTGCTATTATTATTGTTCAACAAAAAGAGGAAATACTGCCAACCTCACAGTCTGAGCCTTTTGGGATATACACAAAATCAAGTTAAATTGAAGAAAAGCGTAGATTAGAAGTTGTTCTCTCGAGGCCTAGTGGACTAGTTCACTGTAACTAGGTAACTGATTGCCTGACTGTCTTACTGGCTGAAAGACCGATGAATAAATGAATAAATACATGAGTGAAAAAATGAATTAGTGACGAACCTTGGTGTTTGAATAAATGAGCAAAAGAATGAGTAAAATGACTAACTACATAATGACCGATTGACTGACAGAAGCAAGGACTAACTGGATAAGTGAATGAAGGAGTCAAAGAGTCGAATGACTGCCTGGGGCTGAATGTGTGTGAATAATTAATTGGCTGAATAAAAGGCGCAATTGAATGGATGAAAGGCTACATGATTGACAACATAGGACTGACTAAATTGTTGACTGAAAAACTGAATAAGTGGATAAGTGAATGAGAGAATGAGAGAATGAGTGACAGAATGAGTCAATTAAAGTATTTGACTGACTTAACTAATTCTGTGTATGTGGCTTGTTGACTGGCTGAATGATGGTGGTCCAAAACAACAAAACGATTAAGTGACAACAATAAACAAGAGCTTGACTGACTGAATGAATGAGTTTGAAGTAGAGAGGCTCTCACTGGAACGCTCTTTTCTTTGAGTTTGTCGTGTCTCCCTCCCAGTCCTACAGTTTCAGGTTAGTCCTATGTAGCCTCCTTCCTCAGCATATCCGGACACCTAGTGCCACTGGGGCAATTACCCAGAACCCTCCTTGCTGCCTCTTGTTGTTGCCCTTTATGTTGTGGATGGAACCTGACCCTGGGTTTGGGCCTATTCTTGCCCTTGGTGTTTTTCAACCAATCTTGACTTCTTTGGATTGTTCCTGTGATATCTCAGAATACTGAGTCAGACTTGAATCTCCGGTCTCTTCACTCCTGGCCATCTTGGGAAAGATCCAGACCCGGAGTCCTTCCCAGTCACTGGTGGTGGGGATACAAATCTTGGCCGGAGTCCTTCCCAGTCACTGGTGGAAACCGTTCAGATCCTAGATTTTAGGGATTTTATCTGTTGGGTGAGAGGTTCCTCTGTACCAGGAGCTCAGCTTGGAGCTCTATAGCTCCCCCATCTCAGTCCTTGAGACCTGATGAGCCATGCATGTCTATTCTCAGGCCATTGGGTGGTGGAATGTTGAGGAATGGCATGTACATGCACAGTGTCCTGAGAATTCCAATGTTAGCCTGGCCATTCCTTTATTATTAACCCATCTGGTTTTGCCCTTATTTTTTCAGTTTACCTGAAGCAGATGAACCCTTAAAAGAGTTTTTGATAAAATAGACTCCTCCTTAGTGACTCACTCAAGCCTAGCATCTAGGGATGCAGCCTCCCATCCCTTCTCTTCTACTAGCTTGAAGCTGCCTTCATGGGCAGGGAGATTTGCTGAAGGAGGCTCTCTGTATTATCAAAGGATTTGCTAATTGAGAGCTCACGGTACGCCTCTTGTTCATCACTTTCAAATCACACAGTGGATCTTGTTGTCTATTTACATTTGTTAAAGGAGCATTTCAGAAGGGTATTTATTCTTGACAGAATGCTCAGAGGTTACCTCTGAATCTCAGAGTGAAGATCTGCCAAATTCATGGCAAAGAGGCTGAAAATAGATGCCGTGTTTATTCATCGGCAGACTCTCTGGGTGTGTTATTAGCTGTTGGCGTGCAATTGGAACATCACCTGTGAGTGCTAGGCTGGAATGAAGGTGGGGCTGACACAGCCATAGAGATGGGGCCTGATGACTGTGTGAAAAATTATCCTGTTTGGTTCAAACATCGTAAACAAGAAATTCTAATTAGATGTCAATTTTCCCTTCAGGATTTGTAGAGTGGCTTAACTCCTAAAAGGATCTTTGCATGTGTGAATACTCACTCTGATCCTGAGAATAGGACAGATGGAATTAAACCAAGTACATCCCTCACCCTGTTTATCCCTTCTGCTTCCCAATTTCCCAATTTCCACAATCTACTGAATTGTAATTCCGCATCTATTTTATTTGCTCTCTGCAGTGTCTGGCACATGACTAGTGTTTGATAAATGTTTGTTGATGAAGTCAATAAATAGATGACTGTCAAATCCAATTTATCCTCTAAGGCTTGGTCCAAAATCCCATCATCATTTAATCTTTCCTGACCCTGCTTTACAACATGACACAACAGAAACATCAAGAGCCTTGGAGTCAGGCCAACTTGGTTTCATACTCCAGCTCCTTTACTAATTAGTTGTGTGTTTAACTTCCTTTAGCCTGTTTCTTCATCATAATTATGAGTGTAATCGCCATCACCATCATCACAGTAATATCTATTCTTGAGTGTTACTATGTGCCAGTTTTGCACATGGCATGCATCATCTTTTAATCTTCACAAAACTCCAGTATGTAAGTTCTAGTATCTTCACTGTACAGATGAAGAAAATGAGGCACATGGAGGATCAGCAATAGTAGTAGCTACCACTTTATAAAAGTTACTGTCTTCCAGGCTCTGACCTCAGCATTTTTAAAGCCACTCAATCATAGAATGCCCAATGTGGTCTAGTTTGTGTGCAAGTATCCTGGATCTAGCACAGAAATTTCTACATCCTGGGAAAACCCTCATTCCTGGACAAACCAAGATAGTTGTTCAATCTACTCAATTCTTATAATAAAATATGAAAAAAGCATTTAACTGTCAACTTACAGATAAGGAAACTGAGAGACAAGAGGTTAAGCGACTTGCCTGTGTTCATATAGCTAGTAAATAGCAGAACCAGACAGTTCCAGAGTTTAACCATGACACTATGCTTTCTCTCAGCAAGAAAAAGGGAAGTAATTTTGCCTTCATTGGATTGTTGGGGAAATATGTACTTTTCAACATGTAGTAATAGCATAGTACATAACTTACTTTTCTATGTCTTCCAATTCAAAACCCCTTCCTTATATTTCTGTTGACATGAAAGGGCCTCAAAGAATCACACCAGGTGATCTCCACCTTCTAACCTTCCATTCACTCCCAACCTGTCCCAGTGTTGTTTCTGCCCCATCACTTGTCTGAGAAAGAATTATAATCAAAGGTCATCAAATGACTCATGGATTGTTCTACCCATTGATCTCTTCAAAACCCACATTCTATTGCCCTGGCCTTTAAGAGGTAGTCTGCTTGTGCTTGTTAAAGGAAATGGAAATGAATTGAACTGGAATAAATCCCAAGGCATTTTATACTTCTGACTTCTCTCTCTTAAAAAAAAATTCTTTGTTCCCGTGACTCTCAATTCTTTCACATGTCTGAATGCTCTTTTTCAGACTTCCTTGACCCCCTTTATCTTTCTTCTTTTTAAATGTCACTGTTCTTCAGAGTCCTTTTCTCTCGCCTCCTTTGTTCTTACTATGTAGTCTCTCACTAAGTCATCTCATTCATTTCCTGGACTTAACTGCCATATTTATACTAATAAAATTCCCATACCTTTCTCTTGAGTTTCAGATTCATGTGTCTAAATGCATTAGTAAGGATAGCATAGGTTATACCGCAATGACAAATAGACCTTTGAATCTCAAAGATTTTATATATCAAGTACACATTTCTTGCTCATGATGCTTGTCCAACACATGTTGATGAAAGGAGCTCCATATATCACTCAGAGACCCAAGGTGGTAGACACTCTGTGACTTCTGAATGCATGACCTTCCAAGTCCCTATGGCAGGGAAATTGTGAGCTGGAGGGTTGTGCAATAACTCTTTTTTTTTTTTGAGCTGGAGTCTCACTCTGTCGCCTCGACCTGCTGGGCTCCGGAGATCCTTCCACCTCAGCCTTCCAAGTAGCTGGAACTACAGGCATGTGCTACCATGCCCGGCTAATTTTTGATTATTGTAGAGATGAGGTCCTGCCAAGTTGCCCAGACGGGTCTCGAACCCGCGGACTCAGGCAATCCACTCACCTCAGCCTCCCAAGGCGCGGGATTACAGGCTGAGCCACCGAGTCCGGCGTGCAATAACTCTTAAATGCTTTGGTCTGGAAGGGACACAGATCACTTCTGCCTCCAGCCCACTGGCAAAAACTAGTCATACAGCCCTGCTTATTTGCAAGGATCCTGGAAAATGTCAAAAAATTCACGAACATTTAGTGAGCAGTAAATGTGTCTGCCACCTCTGCTGGCTCCTAGACATCATTTACTAAGGGAGTTCAAATTCAGCAGGTTTCTCACAGAAGTTAGTACCTTCTACCAAACTGTTTCTTCATCTATATTCTTAGTTTTAGAAAAAAAGCCAACCTCAGAACCATATCCTGAGCTTTATCTTACCTCTTCTTTTCTACTTTAGACTACTTGTGATAATTTATTGATTTTATCTCCTTAACTACTTCTATTGTTCTTGGCCTCCTTGAATCTAAAGTTACTTGCCTGTTCTCAACCCATTGGTCAAGATTAGCTTCTCCTCAACTCTTTTGTGGATTTTTTTAAAGCCTCCAAAGTGCCTTCTAACTTCTAACTCCTGAGCATCTCACACTTCTTCTCTGATTCATCCAGAGTAGGCTTTGTTTTTCCTAGTGTGCAGATCCAAGCACACATTGTCCCTGCTTAAATACTTCTAATGTCTATAACATTCCAAACTCAATTAATCTAAAATCAGATTTCTTCTCCTTCCAATCTGCTCTTTCAGGAAGTTCCCACTTCTCAGGTAAAGGAACTCCATCTTTCCAGTTGCTCAGTCAAAAACATTAAAGGTTATCCTTGGTTCTTCTTTTTCTTACATTTCTCATCCTATCCATCAGATAATCTTAATTGCTTTACTTCTGTAACATATCCAGAATCCAGTAAATTCTCACTAGCTCTCTGCTCCCACTCTGGTCCAAATCACCAACATATTTCACCTGGATCAATGCAAGAAGCTTCTAATTAGTCCCTTGCTTCCACTTCTGTCTCTTTTCATCTATTTCATACAGGGCAACAAGAAAGATCCTTTCATAAGTAAGGTAATTTTATCATTTCAGTGCTCAAAACCCTCCCATGTCTTCATATCTCACTCAGGGTAAAAGCTAAGGCCTCAGGAACTCACAGACCTTCTGCAATCTGAATACTAGATGGTCTTATCTTAGGTAGAACTTTTCTTCCAGAATTCTCCCCCTGGATCATTCTACTTGATCACACTTATCTTCTTTCCCTTTTCTTGGATACACTGGAGTCTGATGTTTCCAGGCCTTTGCTATCCTCTTGGCCCAGAGGCTTCTACCACCAGATGATCAGAACTGACTCCCACAGTTCAGGTCTTTGGTCACATGTCATCTTCTCAGTAGAAATCTCTCTGAGAAGCTGTTGTAAAATTCAGACTCTCCCTTTACCCCTCCCTGCCTTATTTTTTATTCATGTGCTTTTCACCGTCTAATGCACTATATATTGTTCTCTTTTATCTTGTTTACTGTCTGTGAACAAGGAGAAGCTCAACTACATAGCGACAGGGATTTTTTTGTCTACCTGTTAACTGACAGATCTTTGGTGCCTTGAAGAGTTCCTGGGACATATAAGATATTCGAGATATATTTGTAAATTGTCCTGAAGGTAATGGCTAAACTTGTTAGTTCAGCCTTCACCTATTGATGTAATCTTATTGCTTGCCACACTACCTTCTTGGTTCTAATCCAACATTCCCCAAATTACAATCTGGACAATGTCAATCCTATTAGCATATGTGCTTTTTAAAGAGTGTTTGCAAAACACTTTATATTCTTGACCCATCTACTAGCCCACCAAATTGGCTAAGATTAATAATAAATAATAGCATATTGTAAAATCCAAGAAGTACTGCAAAAGTTGGACTTTATTTGTAAACTTAGTTGTTCAAGGAATTTTTTCAGATGATTTATAGTAGCATCCTGTGCAATTATATTTCCAGTTTGTGGATTTTCTGTTGTAGTAGATCTTTTACAGTTTTCAGAATGAATCACATGATTTCTTTTATTTTATTGTATCGTCCTCTGATTCTTCAATTACCAAATGCCTCTCCTTATTCTATACTCACACACACACACACACACACACTCACTCACACACACAGTCCAGAACAAACAATTACTTGTCCTTCTTGTCTTTGTCCAAGCAGTCACTTCCTCTAAGAAGCCCATCTTTCTCCATTACTTTTTTCTCTTGTCCCCTTCTGAGCTTTCTGGTGTTAAGCCATAAGAATACTTGAAAGCTTCTGCAGGTTCTTTTACAACTCTTCCCTTCAATACATTTCCTTTGTAAACTCATCCACCATATGTGAGAAGTCCAAGGCACGTAGAAAAACTATTCACGGGTATTCTGGTTGAACTCACAGTTGAACTCCCAGCTGACAGAGCCAGCATCACCTGGCAGCCATGGGATGACTCATTCTGGATGTCCGGCCCAGTCAAACCTTCAGATGATTGTAGCCCTAGTCACTCTCTGATGGCTACACATGGAAACCTAAGCTGAACCCAGTCAACCCGCAGAATCAAAAATGATAATATTAAATTGTTACATTAACCCATTAATTTTGGTATTAATTTGTTATAGGGTAATAAATATATGGAATAGTTCTTATATCCTTCCTTGCCATGTAAATTGTAAACAAGCCAGGTTTAAATTTCCCCTTTCTGAGTAGCTAATAAAAGAATTTTGGAATGCGGAGCACATCCATTCCTTTTCAAAAAGTCTTGTAAGCGCTTAGATCTGCTAATTAGTGCTAATCCCCTTTAGTCCAATTACAATGTGGCCATGGTGTACCTCTTCCTAGAGTCTGTTCCAAAAGGTCAGTTTTTCCCGTTTTTCTTCCAGTGTGAATCTCATCCTACCAGAAGAGCAGGATGTCTTTTTAGAAACCTCATTCTGTAACTATCATCTGTTTTGCGCAATACTGAGATGTGCTCCACCAGCCAGTGCCTGGTGTGGATAAGTTGGTGGGATATATTATCCTTTGAAACAGCCCACAAAACACTGCAACTGGCTTTCGATAGCTCATGTTAAGATTCTTATACGGAACCTTCTCACTCAGGTATCTCCCCAAATTCTCCAAATATTTACTGCTCTATAGTAATCTGTGTCTCCGCCTTCCTTCCCTAGTAAGTGTGTGAGTCCCAGGAGCTGCAAGTGTGTTGTGTGTTTCCACATTGTGCTGTCGTGTTTACAGAGCTGCCTCATTCAATGATGGCCTTTGGTTTTCATGCTGGTTTGCTTGCAGTGGTTTTACAGTTCAATCCCCAGAGATCAATCTTATTTTTCCAAAATTATAATTTATTAATGAGACAGGGTGTGCTACTTACTGGCTCTCACTCAGTACCATTTACCACAAAGCTGAGATTCAGGGTAGGAAAAGTTATTGTTACAGGATTTAAGACCCGAATAATCAGCTTAGGGTCTTTTTTGATGTAAGACTGTGCAGCTGGCATGATTCCTCTGAAACTTAATCTCTTCATCTGAAAATAGGCAAAATAGTCATCCTGCCTTTTCATTGTCCTTGGGATTATCAAATGAGATAAAGTATATGAAAACTTTGGCAAGCTCACCAGATCACCTCTAAGTTACTTCTCCACTGAGGTTCTAGGATAAGGACTCTTCAGTGAAAACTGGTAGGTAGAACTGGAAGTCAAAAGAACCTTAGCTCAAGCCTGTAATCCCAGCACTTTGGGATGCCAATAAAAGAGAATTTCCTGAGCCCACAGGTTTGAGCCCAGCTTGGGAAACATGGTGAGATCTCTTCTGTACAATAATCCAAAAAATCAGCCAGGCATGGTAGTATACACCCATAGTTCCGGCTACTTGGAAGGCTGAAGGAAGGATCACTGGAGCCCAGCAGGTGGACGCTGGGGTGGCCTTGAGTGTGCCACTGTACTCCGGCCTGGGTGACAGAGTGAGACTACAACTCAAAAAAAAAAAAAGAACCTCAGTTTCACCTTTGTGTTAGTTTTCCAGTGTCTCTTTTCGGTTTTGTTAAAGTGGGAACACCTAGAGGGTAAAGATATCTGATTTATGTTGAGATTCCCCTCCCTCACAGCACCCAAGTCAATTCTAAACATTTAGAAAACCTGAGAGAGATTGCAGCTGTTCAGGGAAATGGAATGATGCATGAGGCAACTGGGTATGCTGGAAAGAAAGTTTTAGGAATAAAAGAGTAACAGCAATACAATTAGTCACTTTGTCTGAATTTACCACGTTTTGCAATCTGTCTGTGTGCCTGCCAGAGGCAACCACCACTAGCTGAGGAGCCATCAATCAATAGATTCAAACACAATCTGCAAATGACCAAACATTAAAGAATGATTATTAACACGACCATTAAAAATGTGTGACTCATACACTGAACAACAAAATTACCTCTCTGATGCTTTTGCCCACTGGTCCTTGTTCTGCACACTGGAAATACTCAACTGAGCTCTTACCTCCCCAGATACCAGCCCTCTGGACTTTTGAACTCAATGACTGCCGCTCCCCACCATTTCCTCTCTTCTCCAGTCCAAACACCTCCATTCTTTCATCCTGTCCTCAGGTTGCCATTTCCAGTTTTGCCAACATCCCAAACTCCCATCTTTGTGGGCAGTCGTGTTTGTCTCCATCAATCTTAAAGTACGTTTTCTTTAGCAGCTTGTATCTCAGAAAAAAAATCTGTGCATAAATAAATCCCAAAAGATTCTTAGAAGCTAGGGTTTGCACAGAACCATGGGACAGACAAATACGAGCCCCAGTGAGATTTTCTAGCTGTTTCTCCATCCCAAGAGATACACCATATTTCAGCTCTGGTCTGACCCGAAGGCCTATGTGAGAAGGACTACTTATAGCTAGAATAATCCTAGGTCTACAAGGGGCTTGCACAAACTCTGCAGAGACAAAGGCCCAGAGTTATTGTTTGGATTGCAGCACTGAATAGAAAGCAGAGTGAGAGAGGGCAGGATTGGGGGGGTGGGGGGGTGGATTCCTTACTAGTTCTGACCCTTTCCATCATTACTGCAAACGAAATCTTACCAAACAATGGAAATAGTTGCTGATAGTGATTAGAAGACAGACATGTTTAATGTATTTTTTTCAGAGACTGTGTTCATAATTTTTCTCCTGCAGGCATTTAATACCCTGGGATTGGGAGCCCCTGACAATCAGTGTTGGGTTTGTATGCTCCACACATTGTGGCACCAAAGATACTGGTTGGATTCATCCTTGTCCTCTAGTGTGAGTCCTTACCCAGAAGAGAAACAATGTCACAAGTAATCCCCAGTGAGCAAATATGGGAAACTTGAACTCCATCAAAGACCTGAATCACAGAGGGAGAAAGCAAAATATTTTAAGACAAAAGGAAATGTAGGGTGTTGTAAGACAGAACAAATCAGAGAGGAATATTTCAAACAAATCGAACCAAAACAAAAATGCTTCAGACTGTTTTGAGAAATGTTACCACAATAAAAAGGGGATAAAGGGGAATGCAAGGTAAATTGGTGAAGCAGGTTTCAGACACCTAACTTTTTAGTTAAAGAAAGGCAGGATATTACAGAGGTTTAAACCAATATAAGGATGTTTTCCAAGGGAATAAAGAGGAAAGGGAATTGCAGCAACAAAGCCAATGATTTCTTCCCCATGCATTCCCACCTTGGAGGATATACCTGGAAAAACCCATCTTGCCAGAGGTGGTTGGATCAAAGGTGTACAAATGACCAAATGACCCCCCAAAAAGCAAACCACAAACTGGGCTGTGCTGATCATTCTATTTTGTACATGCACTCTCTCTCTCTCTCGCTCGCTTGCTCGCTCGCTAGCTCTCTCTGTCTTACACACATACACAGACACAGACACATACAATAATTTGAATTATGTGATACATAGTTGAATGCGTTGGGCGCTTGCACTGTGAGATCACGAGGAGTCAGGGTGACGGATTCTGCCCTCTGTTTTTTCAGCCAAGCAAGCCAGAGACAAGATACCATGATGACCCACAGTAACAGAATAACTCCATTCCTTATAAAGCTGAGCTGTACCTTCAGCCTGTGTGTGTCAACTGAACATTTCTCAGTTTTGAGAGATTTTGTTCTTTTAAAGTTTCTGTTACTTACAACCAAGAAATACCTAACAAGAAGAGGAAGGCCAATCAAAGTTGATTTGAAATGTCAAAAAGCTATAGTTCTTGGCCCCGTGCATTACTTCACTTCAATTTCACAGTGCTTTTGCAATCTATGCTTCCCCAACAGACTCCAGAAAAGTACTAACTCCTTTGCTAAGGAGAAGATAGGATATTGACCTTTGAAAGGAACAGAATGGTCCTTTTTGCCAATTCTTGAATCCAGGGCAGTTTTTGAGGTCTGACCTCACTCAGGAAAGTATTCAGCTCCATGCAGAAGTTTTAAACAAGAGCAGGTGTGGTTTGTGAAAAATGGAATTTTGGCCAGTACTTGGGAGCTTAGTATCACCTATGTGTTGGAAGCAGATGACCTGTCTGAGGGTCGTAGAAACGAGGAGCTAGATCTGACCACCATTTTGAGGATTTTTATTTATTTGCTGGCTGAGAATCATTATCAGTTGCTTATTAAGGAAAGGAGAGATCAGAACTCATTATCTGTTCCATCTATCAAGAGAAGAAATAAACCATATATAATTCCATCCCACAATGTGGATCCACTCTGTCTCCAAACATTATTTATTGGCAAAGGTTGTTCAGACCCCCTACAAGTTGTGACTAAGTACAGGGTTTGTTCTTTCTAGGCAACTGGGTATTACCACTGCATTCAATATTGTGGAGCCCAGAGGGAGAAATAGGAGCTTTTTAAGATGCACAGCTTTGGTCTAGCTGTTTAGATGGTTGACAATCCAGTATAGAGATAGAAATCAAACACCGAGTTCCCTTCTTTTTACAAAACCACAATGGCAGATGTGTAGATGGAACTTGACACCTCAATCTGCCTTTCCTTTTTCCACAGTATACTTAAGGTACACAAGGCTATCTTGGTTTTTGTTGTCTAGATTGAATGACTGATTGTGTTTCTGGTTGGTTATCTTTGTGCTGGCCCTCAAGTCCCATATGGCCGGTGGCACAGCACATATGTGAGAACATAGTCTCTGGATCCAGATGACCCGGGCTAAATTCCAGTCCCAGAGTAGCTTATAAGCTTCTTTAGTCACTTATCAGCCCTTGAGTCACTTGACTCCTCTGTGCCTGTCCTCATATCTTTAAAATGGGGACAGTATAATCTACCTCATGTGGGTTACAGGGATGGTTTAGTGATTTAAAATATGCAAAGCTCTTAGAACAAGGCATAGCACATCTGCCCAGATGTGGAACTCTACCCCCTCCCTGATTTCCACAGAACACAGAACACCTCATACACCCAAGGCATTTATGTGTCTGGTAGTTTTACTGGAGATCGAGGGAGTTGGGACAACCATGGGGGCAATGTTATCGCAGCGCCCAGTGAGCCTAGCCCCCTGAGGGTCCCAGCTTCATTTTATCTCAGAACTCTTTCTCTTTCCACATTTCCATTGTTATGATGCCAAGGCCAAAGGGACTTGCACTTGGCCAGGGTCATTTTTCTGTTTTGGGAGGCTGAGGTGAGTGGTCTGCCTGAGCCCGCGGGTTCGAGACCCGCCTGGGCAAGCGAGACCTCATCTCTACAATAAATCAAAAAATCAGCCGGGTGTGGTAGTGCGCGCCTGTAGTTCCAGTTACCTGGAAGGCTGAGGCGGAAGGATCCCTGGAGCCCAGCAGGTTGAGGCTGTGGTGGCTGGGAGTGGCCACTGTACTCCAGTCTGGGCGACAGAGTGAGACTCCAACTCAAAAAAAAAAAAAAGACAGATTTTTTTTCTGTGGTCTTGAGGAGATACAGGGAGGACTCTGTCCTTCCTCAGGATGGTTGCCAGAAAAAAATATAGAACATTCAGTTAATTTGAATTTCAGATGAACAAGTTACCATTTTAGTATAAGCATGTCCCAAATATTGTATGGGGTATACTTATACTAAAAATATATTTTTATTTATTCAAAATTAAAATTTAACTGGCCCTTCAGTCTTTTTATTTGCCAAACTTGGCAACCTTATTCCTTAGGCCCTTCTATTTTGCTCTAAACATGTCATTTGCTTATTGCCTTTTTGTTCTCTGCCTCCTCTGTTCCATGAGGGTGTTAACAGCATCTTATTAATTTTTTTTTTTATCCCCAGCATCTTAACAGTCTCCTTCACTTAGTAGGCACAGAGCACGTGTTTGCTGGACAAATGATTTTTTAAAAAAGGAGAATCATTTATTACTCTTTGTCTCCCTCTCACCTCAGGTACACACACTCACACACATATCAACAACTTTCCAAGCTCATGGGTTTTACTCCATTTCTTGAGCAATCACATGGCATTTTAATGCTGAGAACTCTCTGCCCCTCCTCCCACGGCCTCATGTCATCTCGATGGCTCAGCAAGGTCTCAAAATCACGAAAGGTCAGAACCCTCCAATCTGTACTGATTTGGGTCACCATTTCCTTGAGACTTCCTTCGCTTCTCTTTGATTAAAGTCGTGTTTGCCTCGCCTCCCGCTTTTTTAGCAATTACACTAATTAAGCTAATTTTTCTTTGTTCTCTCTCTGCAATTTGCATAAATGGCAAATTTATATATAGTGTCCCTAATTCTCCTGTAACTGCTCTGTAATTAACAGAATGCTCAGGCTAAATATAAATAAGTGCAAAAGGAAAAACAGCCTTCTGCTAAAATACCGATAAAGACTGGGAGAAAAGAAAAGCAGAAGAAAGAAAACAATTCTAAGCCCTGTTCCAAACTCATTATGCCTGATTGGGTCACAGTTGGAGGACACCAGCTAAAGGTCAGCCTCTGCACGAGTGTCTCTCTGAGTGCCCTGCTTCCGGAGCAATTTCAGGACAGAATAAAGGCCATTTGCTTGTATTATAATACCATACAATTTCTCATGGGGGATGGAGCAGCATGGTATGGCAGTCAGTGGGGCTGGGTCTAAGGCCTACTTTTACTTCTAACCAGCTGGGTCACCTTTAGCTAAGGAACCACAAAACCAAACACCTGAGCTCCAGGTGCTTTCCTGTCACCATATACTAGAACACTCAGTAGCCTTATCAACCCATTATTTCCCAGATATGGAAACATCCAGTAATGGAGATGTACTTAAAAGATAATACTAAATCAGGATTAAGACACCTTTCTACAAATTTAAATGAAAATATCAACACATGACTTATACAGTAGTCTTTTGTGAATTGGTTTGGGGTAGTGATTGCAAAGATGATCATTGGATCCTGGCCTTAATTCTACTTCTGGCTCTGTGACCTTGTAAACATTGCTTAATGTGTCTAAGCCCCAGTTTCCTTTTCTATAGAGAGGGATACACATCTCATGAAGTTGTTGGTAAGATTTAAAAAACAGCATTAAAGCAGTTAGCATGGTGCTTGACACCTAGCAAGTCTTCAATACAATTTAACTTCCATGCTTGTTAGGTCACATGACTCAGTCCTCATTGGTTTTAGGTGAACTGCTTTAAATTGAGTGTCCCAACACAAGTATGTGGGCTCCAGACCCAGACCCAGAATGTTGGGCGATTCAATCAAAAAACTCCAGAAAGACCTGTCCAAGAGGAGACTCATCCTTCCACTAATTTTGGAGTTGTAATAATAGTCATTGCAACAATGATATTCATTTGTGTCTCTATTTCCAGAAAAGTCTACGAAGAGTCAAATCTGTGCCAGGTACTTCCCCAAGCATGGGGCACACAGAGATGAACGAGACCCTGTCTTTCAGAAAGGGAGACATTTGGATAAACAGACAATTCCAAAAGATGCATGATAGAAATGCTGGTTTCAGGTACCTGAGGTAGATGGGGCCCCTTCATGTGGACCAGAGACCTTCAAAGAAGGCTGTGTTCACACTCACACAGGTGGTCCTTTCCTTGTGGGAAAATTGCTTAGTACTTCTGTCTTCCCATTTTTTTAATCCATGCTTTTTAAAATTTATGTTTTGGTATATATTTCATGTTATACATTATATATTAGAATATACATATAATTTATAAATAACGAATACATATACACATATACATGTTAACAAGGTTTTCACTGACAGCAGAGTGAGATAAAAGGATACAAAAGAAAATCAACAAAAGGAAGATCAAAGTAAAAAAGGTTAAGTGAGAAAGGTTTCCTGGAAGAGAAAGTTGAAATCTGTAAACTCCATGAAGGCAAGAGCTGTTTCTCTCTTGTTCTCTGTCAAGTCCCACTATATAGAAGAATGTCTGACACATAGGAGATACTCAATCTCTACTGAATGAGTGAACGAGATGAAATGGAAGTAGGAGGGGAGGTGAGATGTCCCCCTGAACTGTCCATGTGTTTAGGGACTGAATATATCCCTCTCCTACCAATTCATATATTGAAGCCCTAACCCCAAATGTTATCACATTTGGAGATGGGCCTTTGGGTAATGACTAGGTTTAGATGAGGTCATGAGGGTGGGCCCTCATGGCGGGATTAGTGAAAGAAAAGGAAGGAACACAAGCACATACTCTCTTTATCTTGCTCTCACTTTTGCTCTCGTTCTCTCTCCAGTTATGCAACAAGGAGTGGCCATGTGGGCACACAACAAAAAGGTGGCCTTCTGCAAGCCAGGAAGTGAGTCCTCACCAGAACTCGACAATGGTGACACCCCAATCTTGTACTTCCATCCTCCAGAACTGTGAGAAATACATGTCTGTTGTTAAAACCACCAAGTCAATGGTAGATGTTCTGGTAGTTCAAGCTGGCTAAGACACTATGGATACATGACCTCCACGTGATGGTGAACTGAGTGAATTCCTAAACCAAAGAAGGGGGAAGCATATTCCAGGATAAGGGAAAAGCAAGGGCTAAGGCATATAGGCTTGAGACAGCCAATGTATTTAAGGGACTACAGCAGCTTGCCATCAAGTGGGAAGTGACAGTGAGGCTGAGAGGCAGATAGGGAGACAGGGTTAGGTAGTGGAGGGTCCCCTGGGAAGGCCGTAGAGCTTGGACTTTACATGGTGGGAAATCGATTCTAGCAAACATGGAAAATAAAGCACATTCACACTAACAAAATGGTTTTCAGACCCAGAATCCCACTGCAACTAGTTTCATTTCCTCCAAATGCATGATTGGCAATTGGCTGAAAGAGCTGATTGTTGTCTAAGATGCAGGAAGGTAACTGTTAGCGGTCCCTGAGACCACCCTCAGATTTAGTGATTCCCTAGGAGAGCTCACTCACAAGACTTAGCATACAGTCAGACTCACAGTGATGATTTATTACAATGAAAGGATACAAAGTAGAATCAGCAAAGTGAAAAGGTAGATGGGAGAAGTCCAGAGGAAACCAGGAGCAAGCTTCCAGTGGTCCTCTCCCAGTGGAGTCACACAAAACATGCACAATTCCTCCAGCAATGAATGTGACAACGTGTCAAGAGTCTACTAGGGAAGTTTGTTAAAGACTTAGTGCCCAAGGCTTTTCTTGGAGGCTGATTATGTAGGTACCTACATGTACCAAATTCTAGACTCCCAAAAGGAAATCAGATGTTCAGCATACGCTACATTGCTTGCACAAATAGTTGAGACACAGTGAGTCATCCTTATCATTTAGGGAATAGTGAAAACATTCCCAGTTTCCAAGTTCCCAGACACCAGTGGGAGGCCACCTTGACAGTGGGACTTTCTAGGAATGAGAATTCTGAGTCCTGCTGTGCTAACTCTTCTTTAAGAGTGAACTTGACATTACTATACAGATGTACCCATGTAAGAAGACATAAAATGGAATAAACAAATGGGATAACTAGAACTACTGTGACTTGGATTACAGTCCCAACTGGCTTGATCAGGTCATAATAATGTTCTTAGTGAAGTTGCATAACACTGTCATTGTGTACTTCTGAGAGCAAAATGGGATGATGTACAGGGTGACTAGTGCCATAAGTGCCGGTTTGTTCTACCTTCGTGCCCAGCATGGTGTTCAGCACAGAAAAGGCTTCCAATGAACCTTTATTGATTGACTGAGATCTCTCTAAGTAGATGGTCAGCAGGGTGTCTTTTAAAAGACTAGAATCAAAGCTGGCATCAGTCAGTAGAAACAGGTCTCTATGAGTAGGCATTTCCAAGGATTGCTGAGGGTCTCAGAGACACTTCCCAACTTGTCTGATAGAATTCAGTGATCTCTTCTTTCAACATTGAGTCATTGAAGAAGTACTCAATTTTCCTTATTATTTTTAATTCAAAAAATAATTTTATTCACTTTTGCTGTAAGAAATATTTTCAATAATGTTGGGGGTGGAGGAACTCTTTTTTACTAAATTATATTGTGAAAAATATTTTAATTGTGTCCGGGAAGGAATACCTCCTGTATCAAATGTAGCTCATTAGAGGTCCCTCAGAGAAAACCTTTGTTTGTATCCCCAGGGGCGGGTGATTTCTGCTTTAGTATGATGCAAGGGAAGAAATAGAGATTTAGTCTGAATTCTAGAACTGCTTCAAATCCTGGTCGTTTTTGGTGTGTGTGACCTTGGACAAGCTAATTAAACTTAGTATCAGTCTCAGTTTCTTCTATAAATGAGAATAAAAATAATTCCAGAATAGTTTTGTTAAGAAGGGAAGATATGGTGATACAAACTTCTGCAGAGTAAGTGATCACTAAATATTATCTCTCTCACTGCAGGTAAAAACTTGAATTTTAGAATCTCAACTGAAGTTAATCGTTTTCCCCCCACGTTCATGGCCAATGCAACCTTGACCAGCTGGGCTTAGATGATTCTTCCACCTCAGCCTTCCACCTCAGCTGGAACTACAGATGCTTGTCACCACCCTGACTAGTTTTTGTGATTTATTGTAGAGGTGGGATCTCACCGAGTTGCCCAGGCTGGTCTCGAAACCTTGCACTCAAGCAATCCTCTCACCTTGGCCTCCCAAAGTGCTCAGATTACAGGTTGAGCCACTGTACCTGGCCCAGAGTAAGCTTTTAAAGGGGTTTATTTTATTTTATTTTGTTTTGTTTTAGTCTGAGACAGAGCTTCACTCTGTTGTTCAGGTTGGAATTCAGTGGCACAATCACAGTTTGCTGCAGTCTCGAACTCATGGGCTCAATTGATCCTCCTCCTTCAACCTCCTGAGTAGCTGAGACTACAGGACTTAATGAGGTCTTGAATGCTAGACACTGTCCAATAGAGTAGCATTTCTCAAAGTATTCTACGAACGTTATTAGTGTTTCCCAAGCATATTGAACCCCAAGCTACCCTCCACCTCCGTTTTTATGTGTAGTGATTGTTACTTGGAACACACTCTAGGAAACACTAGTGTACAAAACATACACTAAGTTTTAAAAGAACTTGTAATGTTCTGAATCCCTATTAAATAGGAACCAAAGATAAGTGGCTGGGGTCAGGAACATATTCAGAGATGGTCATGAGGAATTGACTCAGGATGCTGGGCCTCAGAGTAGCAACTGCAGGTAAGTCAAGTAGGAAAAGACAAAGCCCGAATTGTGGAGAGACCAAGGCAGATAGCAACTCTGTGCTTGGCTCAAAATATGTGGTCACCTCATACTTGATGAATGACTCGGTAAGTGAATGAGGCCCATGTGAGGCCAACTAGGTCAGGATAGGTTTGGCAGTGCCAAATGCAAGTTGGAGAACAGAAGGAGAGATACAAGAGTGCCTTGGACCCTTTATGAAGCTCCTAAGCTTCTCTCCTCCTCCAGCCATAGATTCAGCCAGCTTCACGCAGATGTGAGCTGACAAAGCCTCACCTTAGGCATCTGTCATGTGTCTCTGGCCTTCGTTCTTGGATTTCTCTGACTCCAGGTTGGAATCTTTGGGCTGGCATGCTTACACAACCCAGAATCGAGAGTTAATTCTGCATAGGGGCAATTTTGACCAATGGGAAATAGGAACCGATGAATGAATGCCTTACCCATCAACCGCCCCCAGCTGATTCTGAGATGCTTTCTACAGATTTATCAGGTATTCCACGATGGAGCAGCTGGTTGCCCTTCATGACCATCTTGGTTTCAACTTTCAACTCGAACATAGCTTTGGAGGGACTCTTCCTCCTCTGTCTGTAGCCCCTGCATCCTGGCTCACATTTACCTGTCAGTGTTTGTCTTAGGATCTGCTTTCAGGAGAGCCCAGATTTAGCCACAGGATTAACTGATGACTTAGACTCACCATTAGGGACAAGTGGAGACAGGCCTTCTATCAGCAAAGGCAGGAAAGAACAGTGGTCAAGAACTCAGGCTCTGGACCCTGATGTCCTGAGTTTACATTCCTACAGAGTTGTGGATGCTAAGCATGTTAATAGATATAAAACACATAGATCAGTGTCACTCATAGAGTATTTGTAAGAGTTTAACTGAATCAAGCTGGGATAAGAAGGCAAATGCTGGCTAGACAGTAAGATGGGCATTAGCATCCACATTTTATTGCAGGAATGCTGAGATTCGGAGAGTGAAGCAGTTATTCCAAAAAAATGATCAGCAGGTCAGGGAACCCCAGGCTTATGTGACATCAACATGTCTGCTTCAACAACTCCATGCCTGGTCCCTGGGGGTCTAATCCAAGGTGACCTCTCCTTGGTTTTTACTCTAGAACTTGTATGATGTGCTTTGTCTGTGTGGTTTCACATCTTTCATCTTAGTGATTTCCCAGCACAACCCTGACTGATCCTTATGCACCTGCCACCATTCTGGAAGACAAGGGTCGACCCACCTTGAGAAGCAATGTTAAGGCCAAGACTCAGTGATTCTGAGCTTCTTCCTGAGGTGGATTGTGTTGAATCCACTCCTTTTTTGGCCAGGCTCCTCCATACTAACTCTTTCTATTATCTCTCCAGATCATGTCCTCCAGTATGACAGTGTCTTGTCAGCATGAAAGAATTCAAGGCCACCTGGGGTTGAGTTCCAGCTCTGCCAGTTTCTGCCTGTGAACCTGAGTAAGTTACTCAGCCTCTAAGTCAAGCTCAGTTCATTTGTCATGTAATGAGTATGCTATGACATGCAGAGAGGGTCTTTTGTGAGACTAGAGGTTGCCTGTGTCTAGTTCCTAGCAGGGTACCTATGGGATATAATGGGGGGTCCATATGTCAGTTCCATACTCTCCTCCTCCCACCTTGTATACATTTTTTTGTACTATCCCTGAGTGATAAATTTCTTCATCTCATGACCCAGCACATGCCAGCAACAAATTTCTTGTTTCTTGCCTTGCTGGGTTGTTAACTGCATCTGTGGTTATTTTAAGAGACCCTGTGAATTAGCCCTGGCATTTCCTTGCAGGGGTCCCAGAGCTCTGTCACTTCACTTCCTTTGGTGAGAGTCACGTGTCCAGTGAAAACTCTTCTTTCAGTTCAATATGATCCTACCAGTGGAGTGTCTGGCAATGCCCTTGACACCAGGCTAATGGTACAGGGGGATGAAAAACTAGTTATATGGGCAAATGGCACCAGGGTTCACTGTATGGAGAGAAACACTTTTGGTAGGATAATGTATTGATAGTTCTCTTTACATAGGGGTGGTGGGAGTGGGGACTCTAACATCCCAAGGAAGGAAGTTAAGTAAGTGACAGCTGAATGGCTCCCGACAAAATCAGTAGGAACTGCCTGGGCAACTTGGCAAGACCTTCATCTCTACAATAAAAAAAATCAGTAGGAACCAAAGGATTGAAATATGCAATAATGTTGGGAGTGTGGGTCATGCAAGCTGGAACTCAAAGAGAAAGAATGCTGAGAAATCCCTGGTGGTGAGGAGGCTGGAGAACCTTGCAGGAGTGAGACGTCTCATTTTCAATTCAAAATTGTTTGTGGCTCTGCAGCGGAAACACATCTGTTGATCTAAATGGTCAGCAAAAGCTGACCTTGGAGCCCACCTTTTGGGGAATGAAGAAATGGAAGACATGTCCAGAGAGAATTGTAGAAAATTCAGTCAAGAAAATGGACTAGTGACATGGAACCAGAAAGTAAGAAACGGAGATGATGAGGAGAAACATCTCTGAACAGCCCCCTGCCTCTGTCAGGAAAACCAGAGGAGAGGAGAGGGATGCTGGGCTATGTTAGAAGAACAGAACAGTGGGAAACTGCCAGGAGAGTGGCGGGGAGGACACACCTCATCAACAAGGGTACCTGCATAATGAACATTTGTATATCTAACCCTGAATTGTACCCCACATCTTCAAAATAAAAAAATTAAAAAGAAAAAAAGAAGAACAGAACAGGGCTCCAGGCTTGGCAGGAAGAGCAGGACACACACCGTGTGCAATGGGAGAAATAACGGTTTCTATTTATAGAGTGTGAGCAGGATTTATGAGAAGTTCAAAGAATGGTGCAGCAGCCAAGACCTGGTAAAAGCTGGGAGACATTACCACTCCTAGACCAGATGGAAAAAGGGGAGGGAAAATTTACTGGACCCACAGTCCACTGGCAACTACGCAGCTTAGAGGGAACCAGGGAAAGCAAGACCATGATGTTTCTCTCTAGCGCCCTCTGCTGTCCTGTGCCTGCTCCCACTGGCTGAGCCCAGGAGAAGACAGTCAGGATGACGCGGAGCCTAGGATGCCCGCCCAGCAGGTGAGCCTGACAGAAAAGCACCTGCGCAGGGGATGCCAGATGCCTCGCTTCACATTCTCTCAGCCCACTTCTAAGTTCATTTGCGCTGTGAGAGGGCAGTTCTCACCTCTGCTTTCCTGCTTGAGGACTTTTTCTGACCTCATAGGAGCCACCCAGCGTACCGCCACACTGGGCCACCCCCAAGTGCGGGGCATTTAATGCCCTCAAACCCAATTCTCAACCAAACAGGAAGGAGGAGCCACAAATAAATGCCGCAACTTTGCAGTCAACCCTCAGTGACCCTCATGAATTTTGAAGTTCATGTTACAGGGTTCTTCAGAAGTCCCCAGTGTGTTAGAACTCCAGCTATGAACACACCCTCCTACGGATCTTTCTCTGTTTACTTTCCCCATTCCTGGATCTCACTTTCTGAGATTACCTTCCAAATGAACTGCCTTCCTCCTAGACCTTGTCCTAAGATTTCTTTGCAAGAAAACCCAGAATGAGATGCCACAGGGCATGATCTGGAAGGTCAAATAAAAGCTATATAGCACAGTGTTTAAGGGGGCCCAATTCTAGAGGAAAAGTGACATCAGCCCAGTGGGGCAAGAGTAGTGTGGAAACAAACTCCAGGAATTATGGGAACGCAAAAAAGGGAGCAGGCCAGCTTGGGCTTTAGGGGTGGGGCGAGAGGAGGCTGCTTGAAGAATATGATATCTGAATCCAGGCTTCTTTCAGATAGAAGCTGTTTTTCTCAAGACTGAAAATCCTGTGGAGCCTGAAGGTGAGAATTCCGCTCCCCCACCTCCTCTCAGCGGGAGAGGAGCTGATTGGAAGCCCATTCGCAATCCCTCACTCCTCCTGCTGTTTTGAAAGGTTCTGATAAGAGGGAAAATATCCTCTCTGGGGAGTCCTTGGCCTTTCATGATTTGCCAAACATCTCCTCAGCACGGCACCCCAAAGCCTGCTGCAACCAATTGAGATTCAAAGAGAAATCAGATCTAAATGAAGGGTTGGAGTGAAAAGACTGTATTTATTGCTGCTCCCCGGCATGTTGGCATCTTGGCGATCTTCGCCAGAGGAATTTCAGCAGTGCTCACTCATGGCCAGCCAGGCAGTCAGGGAGCGGCTTTTCTTGCAGTAGCAGATACCACTGCTTAAAGAGAGAAAGGATCCTGGTGGCGAGTTGGAAGCTGTCTGAGGCACGTCAGGGTGACTGTCCTAAGTGGTTCTTTGATGCTTAACTCTCAGTCACCTCAGCTCTGACTGAGTAGGACCCGTACGATCTTAAAGATAAAGGAGCTTAGAAAATGAGGTCCAAACCCCTCATTTATAGTGGGAGACTGAGGTCAGAGCAGAGGAATGACTGGCCCAGGGTCACAGGGTACACAAGCAACAGAACCAGGATCCAGTTGCCCATTTCTAGTCCCAAAGGCAAAGGAGCAGTGTGGTCGCTAAGCTTTTAAGTTGTGGCCCAATTCATTTCCTCCAGAGGTCTTCAGGCATTCTCCCATACTTGAATATACTCAAGTGTAGACATCCCAGTGGCCAGTCTTGTAAAAATTATGACTGTAAATCAATTAACTTTCACACGCACTTACTGAGTGCCAGTAATAAATCTGGTTCTGTGCTACATCCTGAATGATGGAAGGTATAAACAACAAAAACAAAACAAAAAATTTCCAAATTGGCTCTGCCCTTGGTAGGAGACATAGACTTGTAAATAATCAATTATTAGACATTCTGAAAAACCCAGTCAAAGATGAATATTTCAGCACAGAGCTATAACAGAGAAGAAAACCATGAGAATGATCTTCGTGATCACCCATCTTTGCAGTGGACTAAAGTGTTCCACAGAAACTCCTGTCCACCAGAACCTCAGAATGTGACCTTATTTGGAAACAGTGTCTTGGCACATGCAATTAGTTAAGATGAGGTCATATTGGATTAGGATAGTTTCTAAATCACCAAGTCATTACCAGTGTCCTTATGAGAAGACCATGTGAAGACCAAGACACAGAGCAAACATCGTGTGATGACTGGCAGAGACCAGAGGGATACATCCACAAGGAACACCAGGAAATGCTAAGAAGTCAGAAGAGGAACATGGAACAGATCTTTCCTTAGGACCCTCAGAGAAACATGGCCCTGCCAACATCCTGATTTGAGGCTTCTGGCCTCAAGTGCTGCGTGAGAGTACATGTCTGTTGTTTTAAGCCACCTAGTTTGTGGCTCTTTGTATGGCAGGCAGCCCTAGGAACCCAAGATACTCATCAAGCTTAAGGACTTGGGTTTATCCTGTAGTATATGGTAAGCTGCTCAAGGTAGATTCTGCCTTTAGTGTCAGGATGCCTCCTATTTCTATGCCTGTTTTCTGCCCTTTTCTCCACCATTCTTGTTCCATCCCCATGGACTCCCATCTCCAGGACACCTATATCACAAACCTATTGGGCACAGCTCCTATCTATGCAGAAAACAGGCTGGGCCCTATCCATAGCCCAGATGGGTGTGCTGCCTGGACTCTTTCCCAGCCCTCTCACCATCCATATTCTACTCACTCATCCTCTGACAAGAGAACTAATATATTGAGCAACTGCATCTCATTGAACTCAATCTATCAACAACTCTGTGGAATCACTTCATTCTATAGATGACGATGTGTCAGTGTCTGTATTTCCTCTACCTCATCCCAGGAATCCCCTCTTGGCTGACTGATATCTTATAATCCCACCAGTGAATGTATTCAGAATGTAAAAGGCTGGCTACAGCTTAATTTTTGCCTGTCCTCCATGTTACTTACCTTCTAACAGGGAAACCTAGAAAAGTAAGGCCTCAATCCATTGGTTCCCAGCCCTGGTTCTCAGCACTGGCTATTTATTGGTATTGCCTTTTTTTTTTTTTAAACAAGTCTAGAAAAAGAAAATAGGTTCCACTCCAGAGTCTTCAGTTCAGTAGGTCTGTGTGGACTGCATTGGCTGTACTTTAAAAAAAAAAACTCTGTAAGAATTCAAATGCAAATTAAAGTTTGTGAAGTGTCTCGGCATGAAAGAATGCAAGTGCTTGGGCAGGCTAAATTAGGATTTTTTTTTAAAGATGTGGGTTACAGTTCAGGACTAGGTATGCAAGTGGTCATCATACAGGAAAATCTGGGCCTCCCTTTGGTCCCTACTTAACTTGATTTGAGATCAGGTACCATTATTGATGTTATGTGCCCTCCACCCCCGGGCAGTTTCTGGCTACTGTCAATCCCTTCCTTACAGTATTATGGTAGATGTTCAGGGTCCACTTATGAGTGAGAACACGTGGTCCTCTGATTTTTGTTTCTGTGATAGATCACTGAACATTATAGATGAATATTTTTAAAGAAGTTGGGACTCAGGCATGTTGAAACCATACCACGGTAGTAGTAGTAGCCATCACAATATACCAATTATTAAACTCTCACCAGGGTCAGACATTATGTTTGGTTCTCTGAACACAGGATCACTAATCTTCCCATTAACTACAAGAGACTGTTTATTTCGATTCTATTAAAAAGGAACTGAGGTTCAGAGATAAAGCTCCCCCGCTACATGCCAAAGCCTGTGCTCATTACAACATTACCTCTGTATCATCTCCTACACGTCTCACGCTGGCTTCAGTATGTAGTTTCCCACCAGCTGTAGAATCTAGCGTAGTCTTCACAGCCATTCGTTGGCTCCCGCTCTCTCTCAAAGACAAAGTTCTGCAGAAATGTGTTCAGAACTGGAGAGCAGACAATTAAATCTGTATGAATTCCTTGGCTCCTACCAGGAAGACTTATGTAAATGCCTTTTGGGGGGTGGTGGTGGGGGTGTCTGTAAATCCTTCTGGATTTTTCCCCAATATGACCATCCTTCTTTCTACAGAATTACTTAAAATCCACCTCTTTAGTTGGTTCTTCACAGACCCCTTGAATCTTTGTCATTAAGGTCTCACCTCCCTTCATCAGCCTGTGTTGAACATCAGCCAGGCCTCGTTTATGCTTTCTAATGTATTTATCAGGTGTAACAAGCTTGCATGAATTTCAACTCTTACTCTCTTCACAATAACTCTCAACGGTGGTATTGTTTTTCCTACTTTCCTGAGGCCCAGAGAAGCTAAATTACGACTTAGCTAAACTCCTATACCTAGTAATGGGGAGAAGGTGGGTTAGAACTGTCTTGTCTCTCCACAACTCTAATATGTTGTGTATGAACCATACTAAGGAACGTCCAAATACAAGTGTAAAAGTAAGACCTCTGTTGTATACTTTAGGAAAAATGTACATCTTGTGCTATTCACATATTAAATGTACTTTTATTTTGTTTTATTTTAGTTTAGTTTAGTTTAACTACTAATGTTTATTAGCATTTAAGCTGTGGGCACAAAAAGACTCTCTTCTGTATCAGAACTGTTTATGGTAATGAAGCCGTGGTCTGTGAGCACTGTAATTGCTTTTATTATTGTTTATTTTTGTATATTTTATTTTAAGGATGTGGGGTACAATTCAGGATGAGGTATACAAGTGGACGTGAACTTTTCTTGGCTGTCCACGTGTAATAGGTCCACTTAATGGATTCTCATTAAGTGCCGGTACTATTCTAGATGCTGAAAACATTGTGAAACAATACCCACCTGCTGCACTTAAGGGATTGGCAGTCTATTGGGTGACACAGACAGGCATCGTAGCATCAGGACAGTACATGGGGACAGCTACAGAGACAAGCACACATTATTATGGGAACAAGGAACTCATCCTGGGGACCCAGGGAGGCTTCCAGACAAGATTGGAAGGGCTCTTAAAAGATTATTAGGAGGTAACTGACAGATAGTGGTGGAAGAGTTCAAACCGAAACAACAGCATGGATAAAAGCTTGGCTTCACAAAGTAGGGCTGCATGTTTGAGTGGGTATGTTTAAATACAGAATATTACCATTTAAGTAAGTTGCATTTTGTCACATGACATTATGTTTCCATATCTGTCAATATTGATACACGTAACCCCAGTTCCTTCATTTTAACTAATATATAGTGTTTCATGAGTATAATAGAACACAGTTTAAATATTCTTTTATCATTAGGAATTTAGGTTGTTTATGATATTTGTTATAAACAATGTTTATGATAAGTATTTGAACATGTGTCCATGTGCTTATATGTAAAAGTTTCTTTGTGATAAATTTTTAGTAGAGAGACTTGACAACTAACTTGTCATATGTATTTTCAACCTTACTATATACTGCAAAGTACTCATACCAGTATACCACATATTTAAAGGATTCTGCCAATACATACTCCCACCTGTTATGCATTCTCACCAGTATTTGGCAAAATGAAGTGGTTATCAGTATCTCATTGTGGGTTTTATTTTATTTTTTCATGTAACTGGTGACACTGAGCATCTTTTCATATGTTTTTCTTTTCAATGTTTATTGGCCATTGTGTCCATTTTTAAAAGATTTTTTAATTTTTTCTTTGTTGTATTATTTTATCTTAATTACTTTTTTCTTAATAATTTATAAATTATTTATGTATTCTGGACACTAACCTATTGTCTGACACATTTGTTAAATTATCTCTCTTGATATGTCTTTTAACTTTTTTTTAGTGTCTTTGTTGAATAGACATTTTTACCTGTGATACAGATATATTCATTGGTGTTTTCTATAAGTTTTGCTCATATTCTTCGCTAATGAAAGAAATCCTGTCCAACCTAGATAAAACAATATTATCCTATTATTTTTACAAGTTATAGGGTTTGCTTTAATTCTCCTTAAACTTGCTTTTGTGTAAGGAGGGGTCTAGTCATGTGAGGTAGCAATCTTATGTTATTATTTTACATATGGGTAATCAATTGCTCAATATTATTAGAACAGTTTTTTCTTGTCCACTGATTTTTAATTTCAATTTATTTTCAAAGTTGCTATTTATGGGTGGATCATTTTTCTAGGATCCCCTTTCTCTTTCACTGATGTATATGACAGATTGTTTGCACAACTGGCCACAGATTAGTATAGTGGAGGCCACAAGGGAAAAGAGTGGTAACGGCTAATGTGTCAACCAACACTGTGTGTCACATGGTTTTTACTCTTTAATCCATTCATGTGGTAATTTGAGTAACATATTTTTCTAATATGGAATCATTCTTCCACTTTTTATGTGTGTATGTGTTTGAATACCTTGCTGGAATGAATGAATTAATATTAGGATGTTTGCCTCTTTGTTCAAATGTGATAGTGCAGTGATTTTCATTTCACTGTTATCCTCTTCTGTTTGATGCTGTTCACTCTAGTGCATGACTTGGGTCTTACAATGCCCACAGCAGTGGTCTTAATTTCAACTAGACATTTAGATTCTAGATGTGAGTAGGCCATACCTGCTACCAGGTTACACAGACGAATGCAGGGCACCCCTCTTTGGTGATAGTCCTCATAGCAGTCACACAGCATTGTCTAATTTCAGATCACCAACTGACAGCTCAGGTACAAGAGAAAAAGACCACGGAAGTGAACTTAAGGCCATCATGGCTTAAAAGTGCCCACCTAAAATAAGAATCAATATAGCTGTAGCAGCTTCATAGACATAGCTTCTGATCCCCACAGGGATGTATCCAATTACCGAGTGCTTGCACACCAAGTTAAAAGTTGTAGCTCCCTGCCAGTTATGTGTAGTCTATCCACAATCCTCTTAGGAATGATGCAATTCACCATTCATGGGCTTTTACATTTTTTTCTACTGTTAAATTATGTTGCCTGGAACAGGGCTGGCATTTCACCTTTGTCAGGTGTCTAGGGTTAACCTGCAGTTAAATTTGACCAGCTAGAAAAAGAAGATTTTTGGTTTTTTGATCTTTAGCCCACAGAGATTCCCCTTTCTTTCTAGTTTCTAGAAAAGATTGAATAAAGTAAAAATTGTCCATTCCTAGAAAGCTTGGTAAAGTTTACTTGTGAAATTATCTTACGTTGTTGCTGTTTTTTTGGAGGGAGGAGAGGACAGATTGTTAACCACTAATTTAAATTACTGAATGGTCAAGCCAGGGTTTCTATTTCTTGTTGGGTTCATTTTGTTAATTTTAACTTTTAAAAAAATATGAATTTCCTCTAAGTTATCAAAAGCATTATCATAATACTATTTGCAGCATTGTTTAATGATTGCTGAAATTTCTCCTGGAGCTGCAGTTATATTTTCTTTATTAGTCTTAAGATTCTTTATTTGGCTCTTCTCTTTTTCCTGGGCAATCTGAGCTATTTTATCAATGTTTCCAATGAACTGTCTTTTTAAAAATAATCTTTGCAGTGTTCTTACTTTTATTTAATTGCTTTTTTGATTTTATCTTTATCTTTTTAAGTTTCTGCTTACTCTATTTTTTTCCTAGCTTTTGAGTTAAATATATAACTTCTTATGGTTTAATTTTTTTCAATACATACTTGTAAGACTATGTACTGTCTTTTAAATATCTTTTAAATTACATTATTCAAATTTTAATGTGTAATGCCTTATTGTCATTTACTTCTAAATTCCTATTAAGATTTCTACTTTAGCTCACAAATTATTAATTGTGCTATTTCAATTTCTTAACGCATGTTTTTGTTTTTGTTTTTCTCTGCATGAATTCACTCAAGTAAGGTGGTGGAAACCAATTCTCTTTTATAGCAATAAAGCAAAAGCCTCCCAGAAATAACTACAGTGGAGGTAACAAAAATGTCAGATTCATCTTACAGGGATAAAAAAAGAAAGAAAGAACTTTATTTCATAGATAATACAGTGAGAATACAGTAAGAAAACAGCTATCGACAAACCAGAAAGAGAGCCCTTACTTAGGAACTGTATTGGCTGGCACCCTTGATCTTAGCCTCCAGAATTGTGAGAAATACATTTCTATTGTTTAAGACATCCAGTCTATGGCATTTTGTTATGGCAGCCCAAGTTGGCTAACATATTTTTACAGCTAGAAAGTAGCTGACACAGGATTCGGCCCCTTCAAGTTCAGCCCAGGCTTAATCTTATCTTTTATGAGCATGTTATCATTTAAACAACATTTAGTTACTACTCAATATATGCAAGGAATATAGTTGGTGATGAGGATGCCGTTATGAAGGTAAAACATCAAACATGTGAACAATAGAGGCCAGTAGAAAATAAATGGGATGAGTAGAAAAGGGGTGCCTGACTTAGGGAGATGTGTGGGGACAGAGGAAGGTCCACAATGCCTCGTAGGAGCAGGTGGCTAGTCTGTGCCCTGAGGAAGAAGCAGATATCATCTAGAGAGTGGACAAAAGTTCTCCAGGCATGGTGGTCAGCCTGGACAAATGTACAGAAAATGACAGAGTAGGTGGACCTCTGTGGAATATAAGAATGGCTCAAGCTCTGAGTCATTTTTTAGCAGTCTCCAGGAATCACACCAGAAAAACGAGAGGATTCAGATTAGGGTAGGCTTTCACAGTGCTGGTTTGTACATTGTACTTCACTTTTATCTGTAACCTTTCAGCTTTTCCAAGGACACACACTGCCTCCTTTGTTGTTAGACCTAGGTGGGCATTCCTTACCTTCCTCCAAGTGATAACAAGAGCTTGTCAGTCTCAAAGCAACTAAAAATAGATCAACTGTCTCACATTTCCATGGGTGGAGAACAAAAATGATAGCGCACAGTGATCACATTCTCACCATGAGCCAGACACTGCTCCTAGTGCCTGATGGCCATTATCTCATTTAATGCCACAACAAGCTGTGGATAAGCCCTGCTACTCTGCTTCATATTACAGATGAGCCAACTGGTGCTTTGGAATGTTGAGTACTTGCCTGAGGCCACTGCTATGAACTGGCTTGTCCATAGCAAATTATTTTTCGATTTGGGGCAAGAATTGTCCCTCCAAACGTGTATGTTGAAGATCTAACTCTCCATGTAATAATTTTTGGAGGTGGAGTTTTTGAGAGTTCAATATGTTTAGATGAGTTCATGAGGGTGAGGCCCTCATGATGGAATTAATGCCCTTATAAGGAGAGATAGAAATACCAGAGGGTTCTCCCATCTCTCACCATATCTCCCTTCTCCCCCACTTTGTGAGAATACAGTAAGAAGACAGCCATCTACAAACCAGAAAGAGCCCTCACTAGGGAATTGAATTGTCTGGCACCTTGATCTTAGCCTCCAGAATTGTGAGAAATACATTTCTGTTGTTTAAGACATCCAGTCTATGGCATTTTGTTGTGGTAGCACAAGTTTAGTAATATATTTTTACAGCTAGAAAGTAGCTGACACAGGATTCAGCCCTTTCAAGCCCAACACAAGAGCCCGTGTCTCCCTCTTTGTCTTTCTGGAAAATAAGAGCAGAGGTTTGACTTGTGGACCTCCCACAGGTAATAATGCTGACGTGCAAGCAATCTTCAACATTACCAAGTGCTCTGTAGCAGTTGCACATATAGAACAAGGTCTCACAAGTGAGCCCAAACAATGGCCAACTCACTCAATAATTAGGTCAGTTAGGTTGCTCTCAGTTAAAAATCACAGAATACCCTGACTTAAACAATTTTTGTTTTCAATAATAAGCTCCCAGGAGCAGGCGGCCCAGTAGTGATATAGCCAGTACTGCCTGAGCAGCTCTACACCGTCATCAAGGACCCAAGTATTCCCCTCTTTCAGAGCTTTTTTTCTTACTGTATAAATAATGCTACCCTGCATGATCCCAAGATGACAATGCCAAAAGCAAAAAAGGAGACACAAGTGCTTTTGCCTTTTTGTTTGTTTCTTTTCATCTATTTTTATCATGGACCGGGAGGAATATTTTCTGGAAGTTTCTCCCAGACACAAGAAACTTCTCTTCATGTCTCATTGTCTCAAGCTGATTCACATAGGCAAGCTGGAGAGTAAGGACTCATCATGTCCATCCCTGTCATTGGGAGACATGGGCTTTGCCAGGACAAAGAAGGAGAGAGAGTTGCCACTGGGTAGGCAGCCTACAGCATCTGCTACAAAAACTGGATTTAAAAGTGTTTTATTGCTATTTGCTGCCTTGCACTTATTGTCTGCTGATTTATACACATCTGTAATTAAATTAGAATGGGGAAACAGTTACTTATTACTCTTTAAGAAATAAAATTTGTTTGGTGGAAACACTCTCAAAGCTGAGAGTCAGTTTTTTATTCAAAATGCAAAAAAAAAAAAAAAAAAAAACAAATTACTGAGAACCTACTTCATACCAAGCTAGGTGCTGTGGACAGAGAGATAAAAATAATTTTTCACATAGATAATAATAATAATAAGAATAATGGATTCATTTGTGGTAGAAAAATGATAACAATCTCTAATTATTATTAGAGCTTTTCACCTCTAGAGATGACAGATCAACACTTATCCTAAAGCATTGATTAAGTATCTCATGCTTCTCATTCTGCCTCAGACGAGGAATGAGCTGGAAAGACTGCAATGAGCAGCAGTGCAGGCATACAGGAATTGTCTCTAGGGAATTTGTGAGCCAAAGCAGACAAACACTATAAGGTTGTAATTCTAGGAAACATCAAATGTGCTGGTTCATTTCACAGCAAGTCCCAAATTTCACATAGGTCATAGCATCCTGAGTTTTTCTATTGGAGGATCTAAATAACTTTAAGATCTTTCTCCACCTTCACAGGGTTGACATTCCATGCAGGAAGCAGAGTCCCACACTCGTGATCCCAGGACAACAGTCTGGGTCCCAGGTGCTATGTGGGAGGTACTCAGTGAATGTGGTTACCGGAGAAGCCAGCTGATTTTGCAAGGCCTGACAAGGGGGTAGGCAGAGTAGGGGGTCAGGCCCTTTCAGCTGGGAGCTGGCGGCAAACAAGGTTCAGAGAAGAGAACCAACAACAACAACAATAGTAAGACCTGCTGTGTAACAGCACTCACTGTGAGCTCAACACTAAATCATTTAATCCTTATTTCAATCCTGAAACACAACTAAGGTACAGAAAGGTTAAGAAACTTGCTAGAAAGCAACAGAAATGGGTTTCAAGCCAAGATTTATCTGCCTCCAGAATTTTAACCACCACACTGGGATAATGTGAGCACACCTGTCGGGCTGGAATAGACTATTCACGTAAGCCAGGTAGAAGATATGCCAGGAAAAGGAAATTGGGGCCAGATGGTTACTTTAGAGATGGCCATAAGCTTTTGAGAATAGACATTGTGTTTCATTCATCTTTTCCTAAAGCCTGATGTATAACAGGTGTTTGATAGGTGTTTGTTTAACGAGTGAATGGATGAAAAGATGTATATAGTATTAGATGGATGGAAAGTTAAATTTTGGCATTTAGACTTCAACCTTTGGTTAATGGAGAGTCAGGAAAATTTTTTTTGAGGAGTTAATGTGACAGAAGAATAGCAATGTTTCAGGACTGATTTGACAGAAATGTGTAAAATTTTCTTTCCAAAGTCCCTTAAGACAGAACTTGTCCGATTCCATCCTACATGGGGAGTCCCAGGCCATCCCAGTCAGCCTTGCCTGGGTTGGTGACCTGGGTCTGTAAGTCCATTGGGGTGGAGGATTCTAGCACGGGCAATAGGGAAGGCTGGGAGGCTAGGAGGTCTACCCAAACTCATCAACCTCTAAGGTCTTTCCTGCTTGCCCACTCATGGGTAAGGTTGCACAGTCCCCTCTGATGCCACTGCCTTGAGGATACTCTCCTAGTCTCTTGTCCCATTTTTCACCTGAGCCTAGCAACTTCACTGTAAATTCTCTTTAGATCTAGCTCTTATTCCTCTGCCTATACCTTGGACTTGGCTCTTTAAATTCCTCCTGACTCTCAAACTGTCTTAGCATCTTCTGGTGTGCTGTTTTTGTTTTTTTGTTTGAAACATGCCCCTAGAATTGTGAAATGTATGCTTTCCCCCTTACCCTGGCCTGACTGTCAGAATACCACCTTCCAGTTTATTTAGAAAAGTAGCTGGGATAATAGGAGTAAAACTATACTCACAGAGGACACTGAAGATCTCGGCAAACACTATGTCTGCAGAACCCCAAAGTCAGGAGTGTGGGAGAAGTGTACAGCATGGAGATCACAGAACTGGGAAAGTGAGTCACATGGATACATACCTGACTTGGCATTAATCAAAAGGTGAGGTCCATGAAAAAACATGTCAAGAGGAGGTAGTGAAGTTGGGTGTCTTAGACAACTGTGTCAGACCCATAGAACATGCACTTCAAAGCTAAGCTTGGATTTGTATCAAATGGACAGTATACCAACTAAATATGCAAAATAAAATTGATTGATATTAGTTTGCTAAGGAAAAATGTCAAAAGCATAACAGGAAGGAGAGCTGTTTTGATTAGGAATGTTTGCTAAGGGGCTAAGACAGGAGGGACACGGCCTACATGCCGTGTATTTACCATCTCATAAGAACTCATAAGTTTAGAGATGCTCAAAGTTGGAATGCACCTAGAAGTGCTCAGTTCACACCTTTACCCTAGGTGAAATGTTCTTTTCTGAAATCTCTGCCAGGTAGTCTTTACACTACCTCTTAAAACATGGGAAATAAGGCCATTTTCTTGCAAAGTAGTCCATCCAGTTGGATTCACCTGTCCAAAGTTCTTCCCTAGATTGGACAAATCTACTTCTATTTCCTCAAACCTGTATTGGTCATAGTTCTGCCCTCTTGAGCTGCAAAAAAGGATCATTCTTTTTCTTTCACGTGGAACTGTTGTGAACTTCTGAGTTTTCTTCTTATCCTTAGCTCCTTTGCGGATTTGAGACCTTCACTTCTCGCTTCAATCCTTTTTATACGACTGAGGCACGTACACTGCACCTGTATCAAGTGCCCAGCTAACCAATTCCTGGATGAACACTTCCAGTGTTTGAAGAACACTCCCTTCCCCAACAGTTCACTCCATTGTTGAGCTTCTCTGACTTATAAAAACTTACTTTCTCCATGGACCTTAACATTCTTCCCTAGGGATTCTCCTTATTGTTCCTACTTCTACCCTTTGAATCCACCCAGAGAGTCTTATTAATATTGTATTTGTTTCAAGGAGCAGTGGCAAGATTAGAGGACGTGGGTTTAAGAGATATGAGAAAGATGCAATTGATAGTACTATTCCCAGTATGCCCGGTTTCCCAGATGGACTTGCAGTCGTTTGAGATGAGGTAAATCCCTGGACTCCGACGCCATTTCCTCCCAACACTATCTCTGGCTCCATCATGTTACCCACCAGTTACTTCTGATGAAGATTAGTCTTGACCCTGATTTGAGCCATGGGTGACCAGGGTGGCAGGATGGGTTGTCATCGAGTAAAATTAGGTGCTAAAAGCAGGTGACATAGTTTTTGAAAGGCACATCCCTCATGCAAAAGGCAAGATGTGGTAGCTTTTCTCCGCAGAGCTGCCCGGGGATGGAGTTTATCATTGCCGAGAAAGGAGATAATGTTTGTGCTGGATGTTTAATGTCTTGGTGCTTTTAAATGGGTAGGTATATTTTATTTGTATTTTTTTATCACCTTTAAAGTTCTGAAAGACTGATGCCCCCCCACCCCACTTTACTCAGGTTGCCATTTGTAATGAAATACAATTTCATTTTATATCTTTGTGTTTTGGAGGTTTTTTGTTTTTGTTTTTGTTTTTGTTTTTGAGTTGGAGTCTCACTCTGCCACCCAGACTGGAGTGCAGTGGCTGCTCCCGGCCACCACAGCCTTGACCTGCTGGGCTCAGGCGATCCTTCCGCCTCAGCCTTCCAAGTAGCTGGAACTACAGGCGCGCGCTACCTCACCCGGCTAATTTTTTAATTTATTGTAGAGATGAGGTCTCACCAACTTGCCCAGGCGGGTCTGGAACCCGTGGGCTCAGGCAATTCACTCACCTCGGCCTCCCAAAGCGTGGGATTACAGGCTGAGCCAATGAGCCCGGCCCATTTTATATCTTTGAATGTTGTCTTATTTTTCCCCATTTCTTGTTTTCTGAAGACTTTACAGGCGTTTTGTCATTGGCCTCCATAATAAGGTCCCACATTGGAATGCACTTATGGCATATATACAGAGGGTACCCCAAAAACGTATACACATTTTAGGAAAGAAAAAAAAACTGTATTAAAATTGTAATATTCAATATATACCGATAACAAAAGATAAATACAAGCCACGTTTGACTTCTGCAATGACAAGAGGTGCTCAAAGTGGTTGTCATCAGTGTCCAGATACTTCTGATTACAGTGAACTATGGCAGGACTTGTTGCTGTGCATGGTCTCCTGGATCTTTCCTTGAGCACATCACTCACAGTACCATGCATCTCAAACTTATCACAAATGCGTGCAATCGTTAGGTGTGTTGGAGGTTCTGTTGCATACTCATACCTTCATTATCATTGTATTCCACAACGTTCTTGAATTTCAAATACCCCTTTAAAATGGTCTTGGCATTCCTCAAATGACAATCATGCCTCCGCCATTTTCTTTAACTGTCCTATCTGTGGCATGGTGATGCTGGCATTCATTTGATTAATGCCATCTTTTCAGCAAATGCCATACTACTCATTGCTACTGTAATTCAATTCAACTTTAAAAAGTAATACATGGATAACATCTCTTAAAATGTGTACTTCTTTTTGGTACCCCTGGTCTATATATATATGTAAGCTTTAATTTATGATTTAGTCCTATCCCTCCAGTTGATCAGTTGATGGCAAGGGAGCACTACTTTTGAGAATGCCAAAGTTTACTTAATTCTTAAAGACAACTTACAAATTAAAATTAAATTGACAGCCTCCATGGGTTTCTGTGTATTCATGCATATTTTATTATGGGCAGTCAGATGTGTGCAGTGCTTCAGTGAGGAGGATGAATGGAAGACAGAACATGGACTTGTTAGCAGGGCTAGAGCCTGAGGAGTAAGAAAATTCTCCCATCCACTTTCGATGGGCATCTGGGTTGATTCCATGATTTTGCTATTGTGAACAGAGTTACAATAAACGTGTACGTGCATGTGTCTTTTTTATAGAGCAATTTATGTTCTCTGGGTATATTCTGAGGAGAGGGATCGCTGGATCATTTGGAAGCTTGACTTTTAGTTCTTTAAGGAATCACCACACTGCTTTCCATAGAGGCTGAACTAGTTTACATTCCCACCAACAGCATGGAAGTGTTACTTTTCCTCCAGCGTCATGCCAGCACCTGATTTTGTTTTTGCTGTTGTTGTTGTTGTTGTTGACTTATGAATGATATGCAGCCATAAAGAAGAACAAAATCATGGCCTTCACAGCAACTTGGACACTGCTGGAGATCATCAGGTTAAGTGAACTATCGCAGAACTGAATACCACATGTTCTCACTCATAAGCGGTTCCTGACTAGTCACACTCGTGCAAGGGGAGATTAGCAGACTCTGGACACTGCTAGGAGAGAGAAGGAGATAGGAGGGAGGGGGCACGTGACAACACACTGAGTACCCGGTCTATTATCAGGGGGAGTAAAGGTCAGTTAGAAGCCCAAACTTTGTACCTGCATGCAACCAACTCATGTAGTAAATCCCCGCATATACCCCACAACACTAAAATTAAAAAAAAAAAAGAAGAAAAATAAAAAATGTTAACTCTTGTAAAATACAAAAAGGAAAGAAAATAAAATTCTCCTCTTAAAGAATTGGTAAAAGTATTGGCATTATTTTGCTTCCAGAAAAGGAAGAGGAGGAAGCTGACAGATTTTGAGCATATATTATGGCAAACTAATTTGCCTATGAGGTCAAGGTTAGAGGGACTCTGTCCTATTTAGTCTTTTCCATACATATGAAGTCCCCCTTCAGAGGGAACTGGAAGCAGTCCTTCTGCAGCTTTAGCCCAGCTGGCCAGTACCAGAATAGGGTTGCAGAGGCAAGCACAGCCAGGAAAAGAAAGAGGCAGAAGTCAAAAACAACTAAGCCAGACTGGTGCTCATGACCACCCCACCCTCTACCCCACCCACCATCCAGATGTGCCTGCAATTGCCTGAGAAATTTCAGTGGGCCAGGACAAGCCTGTGGGCAGCTGGTCAGGATTTGGCTAAAGCATGGGCTTTGTTCAACTGGTCAAAACACAGGGCATGTAAGTGGTCGAGATGTGGAGAAGGGAGGAGGGTTTCAGGCAATGGGAGGGAGAGAGATAGAGGACAGATGCTTTAGGAAAGGAAATTTTGAGAAAAGAAAAAGACTCCCGAGGAAGAAATTCAGAAAGTTTGGGCATTGGTATATGTGATTTATTCCCTTTCTTTATGACCTAAATAATGCTCAGAAATAATATTTTAAAGGAACCTACCTCTCTCAGGTTTTGGGAGTTAATTTGTCACATGGCAGAGAGGAGACAGTTTGAGGGTGTGTTTTTGAGTGTATTGGCTTGTGTTTTGAGGCTTATGTGTTGATAAAAGACTGAGGTGTAAATGGGACAACCCTAAAGGTTTTAGCTAAATCCAGGTTATGGCAATTGACAGAGGTCAGAATCCTTTAAAATGGTTACAGGATGAAGGTGAGTAATAGAAGGTTATAAACATTATTCCCTCACCCTGTCATGCCCAATCCTGAGGACTCTCTTTCCTAAACACCTTCTTGGATGAGAATTCCAGGCTGACAAATTAAAGTTCCTAACAGGCGGGTATGAGAGTTGGTGATAACAAGGTGACCATAAAGATTCTGACAAATATCTCTCACGTTTATTTGAAAACTGGGGACAGGACACTAAATCAAGAAAATGCAAGAGACATTTTGCACATTCTAAGTGAATGATAGGGATATTGTACACTCGATATCCATTTACCATTTCTTATACCTGAGTAATTTCTAAGGATCTCTGTTCCCTGCAACTTCAAAGAGATGCTTGACAATGTTTTATAAAATGCAGGTTGAAAAAGCACAGGTTGTGAAGCAATTAAAATGCAACCTTATCGTATTCTACCACCATCTCTTTAACACTTATTCAGCAGGGCAATCTTCTCCTGCCCCTGGATGAAAATAAGACAAGTCGAGATTTTTCTGCTAAATCTCAGATAACTGGCAGTTTCATAGTCATTTTAAATCTCAACCATTGTCTTAAATCAGTAACTGAGTGCTTAAAGGTAATAGCCAAAAAACATAAATTAGGTTTGGTAGTGAGTCTTTCTTCTTTCTCCAACTCAGGGCTTTTTAGTCTGGAAGCCCGTGAAGGGAAAGGTGGCAGCTTTAGGGTTGAGTTCTCTATTTCTCAGTCTTGTGCGTCAGCTGATTTCTGAACCCCAGCTTCTTGGCAGCTTCTGAGAGAAGGAAGGAGAGTAAGAGAATAGAAAAAGTCCTCTGAGAATGCCATCATCAGCTACCCTAGCACTGGAGGTCAGTAGAGGCATGAGCATTCTTGGGCGCTTCAGACTACTGACAAATTTCTCTTCCCAGCCCAGATGGAGGCAACTCTGTTTGGGTGGATGCTTCCTTTCCTACCCCAGACTCTAGGAATCCAGATAGATCTCACCACCACTTGGAGGGAGGCCCTGTTAATTGGAATGTCCCCATCCTGGCTGTCTCTCAACCCATGTGAATCCCGCACTGGCACATAGAAAACATTCCCATGCTCCTTACCCCAAGAAACGCTGGGTCCCTATGCAGCAGGATTCCCTAGGTTTCATCCCCCAAGCAGCATACCAGACCTTCCCCACCCTTTGCATTTCCTGATTAGGAGTCAGATCTCAACTGTTGGGAACACATTCCAAAGCTCTTGGGATGATCCCATTGAAGACTTACTAAACTTGAGGTGGCACCCACCAATACAGTAGCACCTTTGAGAAAAATCTCAGTAATTTTTCTTCTTTTATTCCCTTAACTCTTTTTAAAACCACAATGATGAAGAGGAGACTAGTGCCCGGGGCAGGTCCTCTGACATTTCCTTTGTAAATTTCACATGTGAGACTGTGGATTTGAATTTCTCATCTGTTATCTCATGGCGCTTATCATGAGGCTTACCACAAAGCTTCAAGCTTCGGCTTTAGCATTCTGTTACAAATTTGTTTCAAGATCATTTGCGTGCCAAGAGAAACTTTTATTTTTTTCCTCCCTTCGGTCTCCTATCCAAATGTTCTGTGCCTTTGTGATTTTATGACTCAATCTCTAAGACACACTCTCTAAATCACAAGATGGAATGACTCACACCTGGTCTGTACTCTAACTAAAGCCCCAAATAAAGGATGGTTACATTGAAGTAAGTCTGAGAATTCTGGAATTCCAGGTAAAATGAATTCAGCAAGCAAAGGAGATTTTTTTAATGCTAAAAATGAAAGGAGGAGACCTTTGTACTATTTTGGGAAGATGACAGCTAGATCCAGGTACCCGAAAAATGGACGTAGGAGATTGGATTATCTGTTGAGGACTCACTATGTCCTAACATAAATTTCCACGTGCTTCGTACACAACATACAACTTAATCTTTAAAACAACCATGCTCATCTTCTAGCTAGCGTTCATTAAATATCTCCCGTGCTCAACCTCATGCCTGAAAATATTTCAAAAAATTAAGGTCAAGTTGTCAATGTTTGGTTTCTTTCCTCTGCTTCCTCTTCATCAACTCACTCTTGATGACCCAGATCTGAGCATCAGAAGAGAGAAGGAGCTTTTGAGAGAAATTCTGTTGGCATTTATTGTTTCTTTTTTTGTAACACTGACATCAATGAGCAATCTAGGAAGAGTCTCTTTCCAAATCACACCACTGGCTCATCCTGGATAACGGCAGAAACCATTCATTGCGCCCTTCCTATCTTTCCCAGAAATAGCACGTTTTAAATTTTGCAGCGGAACAATATGGAAGTGAAATTTCTTTTTACAGATTTAATTCTGGCAATTCTGTTGAGTGCCTGTAGAGCCAGGCAAGAGCTGGGTATAGGGAGGGATTACCAATGGAAATACAACCAAGTCACTGCCTTCCAGACATTCATTTGATGGGAAGCAGACAACACTCTGGCAGGTCCCTCAGACCCACTGTATGACAAAGGCCCATGTGAGGGTAGGTGTCTAACACAACATAGGCCCAGAGGAGGAAGCTGCTGAGTATAGGTTGTAAGAGGCATTCAACAAGGGGGGCTTTCAGTTGGAGAAGAGACTAGGATTCAGAATAAAGGACTGTTTGTGTTTGAGGGTTCTGGGTTCACACCCCAATTCTTCCTGGACTAGCAGATGGCACAAAAAGAAAAGCCAGAGAGTTGCCACCACTGAAACACATCCCCTTGTGTCTTTAGGAACCTGAACATCAGCATGGCACAACGCAAGTTGTCCAGGGCTTTAGAACACCTTACTCTTAGCTGCTACTCTGCTGCTAATCTGTTTTTGACCTCACACAAACACTTTGGAATCCTAGCCTCAGTCTTCCCTCGAGCTCTCAGCAACCTGCAAGGTAGGAGAGTCAAGATATATGCTCCTCATCTCGCAGTAAACAAAACCGAGTGTCAGAGAAGTGAGAAAGGAGTGATCTGACTTGAGCATGAGTGTTGCCCTAAGAGGTGAATTATCATCATCAGCCTCATTTCCCAGATAAAGTATCACACTAGAAAGACTAAGTTATTTCCCCAAACTCGTGCAGCTGATTTGGGCGAAAGCAGGTGTTTCGAACCAAGATTGGTCGGCCTCCAGACAGTGTGTTCTTCCACTTCTGCTCACACATTTGGAGCACAAAAGCTGGGGTGTGATTCTCAGAAAATGTGAAACATCACCTATACCAGAATGAAGACTTTTCATGCTTTTAAAAATTTGTGAGATGTTCTGCTTCCGGTAGTGTCTCTACACTCTGAGGCCATGTCACAAGTGGAACACTATGCGAAAGACCTTCGATCTTTGCATCCCCATGCCTTTGAGAAACCAACTTTTTTTTCCTTTCTAAAGCAAATTAAATATCCCATCAGCAAAGCATCATTTTATAAACCTATGAAGATGTAGCTCTGGCTCTCATTAAAATGAAAGCTACTCATTTACCTCGTCTGTTATCATCTCAGGAAGTGTCTCATGACCTGCTGGATCTTGAATCACCCCAAAGCCTGCAATCAAAGCCATCTTGTGCTATTAGTCTTCCAAACTCTTTATTCTTCAAATATTATTACACTTGAAAAATCTTGAGTAGAATGACTTTGATCTCATATCCCAATATAGAAAAACATCATTAATTTAGATGTCACTGATTCATAAAATGTAGAAATCCGGGCTGTAGGTGAATCGTGCTTGCCTTTCTACTTTGTATTTTTTTTAAAGTCTAATGTCTGCAGTAACATGAATTCATTTCACTTTTAAGTTGTGTTGGCACTTATTGCCAATTTTTCTTCAAATTGGTCCTTCTTAGCTCCATTTTTATTGCTTCCTCAATAGTCCTGGTCACCACCATGCTCCTGTTGACCCAGCCTCCAATTTTGCCATGCCCAAATCAAGTCTATCTAGTGCAGCTGGGTGATTTGTTAACAATCCAAATTTGATCGTGTCATAGCCTTTTGAGCACCTCCACACTCTCCACTGTCTACAGGATGGAGTCTCATCTCCTTTCCCAGGCTTACAAGACCCTTTATGTCTCACACATGCTCCTCTTCTCCAGCCTCATCTCTATTTACCATTATCCTTACCCTGAACTCCACTCAAGACATATTTACCATAATGCTTAACTCTTTTTCATCCTGCATGTCTGTTCATGCTGGTCTCTTTGGCTGGAACTCTGCCCTTTCCCATCTCTGATAATTCTTTTGGATGGCCTCTATTCATGTTCTGGACGAACACAGAACTAAGGTCTAAAATCCTCTAGGAAGATTTACCTGACCCTTTAGTCTTGAATAGAAATTATTTCTTAAGGTCCCCCATATTTTTCCTATTGTTGGCCAGTCACTGTGAAACTGTTAGTGCCTATTGGTTTATCTACATCCCTTTTGAGACGGTAAGCTCCTACAAGATTGGACTCACCGGAAGGCATCCTCCGAAAAATACCTGGCACATCGTAGATTCTCAGTCAATATTATTCAAATAAATAAGTGAATACATGATGATAAGCACATTGAGGGTGGATGTTGCATATGAGAACACTGAAGTTCGGTTGTAGTGATTTTAGTGATTTAAGCCAATCAAATGAGACTTTTCTTTCACAACATATTTGATCCACATCTGTGTCTCCAATAACACCAGCGTTGTGCCTTGGGCATACTAGGTGCTCAGTGAATGTGTTTGTGTGAATAGTAGCATGGGGTATGATGCTGTGTCTGGCTATGAGAGCAAGCAGTTTTCCAGGGGATGGAACCAAGTGTGACCAGGGAGCTGACAGAAGGAGAGTTCAGTGGTTCCAAAGACCTAGAAGTGGGTCCCACTGTGTGCATGTTTGCCCTCTCCTCAGCAGTCACCTCAAGAAGGACCGGGAGAAAGTCAAAACATCTCGATGACCCCATTAACAATGAATAATCTGGGAATGCTGCTGAAATCCTTTGAAACTGAACTGGCAGTAACTCCCTACAGGTCCATTAACCTGCAGCTGAAATTAGATTATGTAGAAATAACATTAAATAAAGAGCTATAGTTCTCAGTTAATTTAGAGGCAAACTTGTGAATTATAAGATCATTCTCTTTGAAAGGTAGAATATTTCATCACCCCAAGACCCTTGGGAACCACTTGTGAGTGTCCGGCTTGAGGTTCATTTTAGAGAAAACATATTTTCTATAAGGATACTTTAGAAAACTACTTGTTGTAGAAACAGTATGAGATTAAAAAAAAATTTACAAGCTTTGGAGGGAGACCAAGGCATTGTATATTTAAATCTTGGCTCTACTATATGCTAGCTCTGTGACCTTAGGGAAGATAATTTCTCTGAGCCCCAACAATCTTGCCTGTTAACTTGGGGTGATGGTGGTAGTAATACATTTCTCTCAGTTTTGTGAGGAAGGCAGGCACATAAACAGATTGCTGCAATACAAGGAAGGAAGTACACTGAGGGACAGTATTATGGGAGCATCGAGGAGAACCACCTTACCTGGCCAAGAGAGTTAACAATGGTGCCGCTAAGAGATGTCACCTGAGTCAATCATGAAGAATGAACAGATGCAACTGGATTAGGGGTGGGCCATTTGTACTTGCCTTTGAGTCCATCTAGGCTCTGATCGCTAAAGAGAGGAGATAGAAGTAGGTTTACTGATCAGAACTCCTTAGGGGTGGGGAGTTTACTTAACAGGACTGAAGACAGGGCTTTTAACAAGTGCTTAAGGTGAGGGGCAGACGTGAATAACTATGACTGGTTTCCAAACTACCTTGGCTTTGTCTCGCTAAGTGAAGAGCACATTTTTAAGTTCAGAAGAGACTCACTAGGTCTCAGCACAGCCACCGAGGTCTCCTGGTCACCTTCAGCTCCTCACAGCCCTCAGCACCTCTAAAAAAACACAGCACACGTATTTAGAGAATGTAACTGAAAGAGTGCCAAACTATTGGTCTGCAGGCAGACTGCCTAGCCCCACAAGAAACCAAATTGTAGGTCCCCAGGTTCAGGCCTCTGGAGTTGCCATCAGGTCAATCCTGACATCAGTGGTAGCTGCCCACCTCATGGTTCAGACTGCCTATCCTAACTGACGGTCACTTCTACAGCCAAGAGCTCCCAGCTCCTTCAGTCATAGATTTCACTTGGAAACTCATCACCACCAGGGCTGCCCCCATCTGGCTGTAAAATTATCAGGGTTCCTCTCTCCTCTCCTTTGGAAGAGACCAGAGCTGATAAAAGAGGGGGCCGGCTCAGATGACTAAGGGGTATCTTGCCTCTCCAATGGGATGCTGCAGCCCTCTCCATGGTGCCTATTTTATAGACAAGTAAAAGTTACAAGGCTGAGGCTGAGAAAGATCAAGTGTCTTACCCAAGGCTCTTTGCTGCCACTCACACCCTCAGTACCTAGAGGGTTAGAAGGAGAAGTGGCATGTTTTAGTGAAAAAGGCAGACTGTGGCTCAGAAAATTTGTGTGACCTTGGGTAAGACACTCGACCTTTCTCAGCCTCAGCCTTGTAACTTTTGCTTGTCTATAAAATAGGAGTTGTGAGGATTAAATGACAGAAGGTATGGGAAAGAGCTTGGCACCTTGCCTGACATCAAATTCGCTCAATAAATGGTAGTCTTTTTTTCTCTCCTCCCCGCTTTTTTTCCTTTCCTCACTTCCTTCCTCCTTTCACTCCTTCCCTCCCTCCCTCTTCCTCTCCCTCCCTCCTCCCTACTTCCTTTCTCCCTCCCCCTCCTCCTCTTTCCATCCCTCCTTCATTCTTTCCTTCCTAGCCTTCATATTTTTTCCTTCTGTCCTTTCTGCTAACATTTCCTTCCATATTCCCTCTCATCCTGGCTTCAGTGAAGCTTGAGGACAGCTATCAGTGATCATTCTCTCGGGCTCGAAGCGGAACAGATCTTCTTGTTCCATCTCTTTCTGATAGTGCCAGTTCCTGCTGAGGACAGAACATTGCCTTCTTTTCTCTCTGCCTTAGGCAGATGGCAGGGAGTGTTGTGCGTTCCCACAAAGGAGCATGCTGTCCCTGCTCCCAAGTGTCTCGGCAAGCCCTATCACGGAAAGCATCCAGAAGAATTTGGAACTCTGCTCCTGCTTTTTTCAAAACACAGGAGCATTCACAACCCTCTCACGCACAAAATTGAGAGGTATCTTATGTAGCACCCTGGATCTGATGGTCTGAAGCACTAGGGACCAAGACCCTGAGGATAAGCACGTGGTTGGTGAGAATCCCTTCATATTGTACATGGCACTTCAGTTGGTAGAGGTGCCAGGAGCGATTGTTATTGTCCCTACTTTATGGATTAGAAAACTAAAGCTCAAATGGGCTTAGCAATTTTCCCAGAATTACATGCCTGATCTTCTGAATCCAAATCCTGTGCTCTTTCATTATAATGGTTTGCCTCTGTATATTTAAAAATATCTGGGTCGGGTGTAGATAAATAACCCAGGACCTTAATTATGTTTTTTCTTTCTGGTTCTAACTTATGACTAAGAGTTAGCCTCTCCCTACAAAATCTGTCCCTTCTTCTGTCATTCCACATCTGTGTTGGAGACTCCACTATCAACCCATCATTTGTGTCAAAACCTGGCACTCATCTTAAACTCTTAATACTCGCCAAACTCATGAACCCTCCCTCCACCACTTACAATCAGCCTCAGATCCTATAGCTTTGGCCTCACAAATACCTCTGGCATCTGTCCCTCCTCCCCACATCCCCACACTTCCCCCATCACTGCCCTACCTCAGGCTTCTTCTTGCCCTGAAAAGTGCAATGACCTCTAACCTTTTGCCTTTCTGGGGAATTTCCTCAAAATCCATGCTCCACGCTTCAGTAAGATGATCTCTCGATGCCAAAATAAATGCCTACAATGACCACTCATTTTCTAAAGGAAACAGTTTTTTACAACAATTAAATGTCTCCAAGTCAGGCATGGTGCCACAGTCTTTACATGCAGTAGCTGTAATTCACACAGTCCCTCTACAAAGGAATAACTCTACCAATTTCACAGCTAGAAAAAGTAGCAGAGCCAGACCTCTAATCCATATTTATCTGACTGCACAGCCATGCTGTATTCACTACCCCAGATAAAGTCTAGTCTCCTTATTATCAAATGCAGTCTTACCTCCTGCCCCTAGTAGATGCCCTCAGCCATAGAAGCAAAGGTTAGAACCCAGGACCTCCTCCCTCTAATCTCCTCTTTTCTGCTATAGAGCCCAGCCTCCCACGTGGATAATTTTCACTTCATTCTACGTTACGATGCTGTAATTGGCATGGACCAGGATGGAGAAATGCCACTGGGGAATGCTTCATTGGTAGTTAATGTAAAGGGATAGGTCTCTATTGACTTCTTGTGGAAAATTATTTCGAGCTTCGATTTTTAAAATGCAAAGGAAACCGGACGTGATTCCCTGGTCAGACTAATTACTTATGCCTAAGTCATGCTGATTAGATAGCTGCAGAGTTCACCCACAGATCCACAGGTCAGGGGTACTGGGTGATGCTTTCAAGGGGGTTATTGCTTGGCTGGAGTATGCTGCTTCTTGAGAAATAAAACTATCAAAACATCTTTTTAGTACTTCTATATGATGAGGGGGTTGTATTCCTCAGCAGTAATGACTCAAAGAAAAATAGAATATTTGTATATATATCTCCATGCTGTCAGATTTGTCAATATCAAGTTTGAGAACCAAATATATATATATATATATATATATATATATATTTGCCATATATAATTTAGTTTGTCTTTTCAAGGTTATTAAGGATGAAAACACTGGTTGCTGACCTGAACTCTATGAATTTAGAACCCAAGGTGCCCCTGACTTTGTGAGGGGGCAGAATTCTGAGTGCAGTAGTAGTGGGCTCTGTCCCTCATACATGTGGATTATGAGACTGATCCAGCCCCAGGGGTCCTGATGTTACTTACAATATGCAACTGAGCCACTGGCAACCTTTGGAGTGTCCCTTAGCTTTTCTGGGATTCCCATTCATGTTCTGTAAAAAGAGGGAATTGAACCACTTCACTATAGTCTTAGTAGGTGCAGTTTTTATGTATTCACATACCCCTATTCTCTTACTTAATGTATTTCTTTCAGTTTAACTTAAATCAACCCTGTTTTGAAATTTTGCCATTTCTTAAAAAATAATATCCATAAAATTGTGGGTTTGATGTGCTGATTCCATGTTTTCTAATTCACATTGTATTAGTGAGAGGGTCCTTGTTTGAAAGCAATTGAAAATCATTCCAGCTATTTTAAGCAGAGAGAGATCTTATTGGAGAGATATTGGACACTCAATTAACTTCTGGGAGGATAGAAGATCAGGCTTGAAGGCAGTAGGTATCAAGATTGCCCTGGCTGACCAGGCAGAAGAACCACTGCAGCGGTCCTGCAGCAATAAACACTCTGGTCTCTGTGAAACACCACTGCCATGCCTCTGCTGCTGTGATGGATACGGCCAGCAGCCACGCCTGTGTCACTATGTTATCTTCTTAGAATTCAAAATCCTGATGAGAGTGTGTCTGGTTGGCCAAGTCTAAGTCACATTTTCACCCTGCCTATCTTCGGACAGGGGTGGGGAGGATGAAAATCTGGTCCTTTTGACTTCTGTAGGTAGCCAAGAATCCTCAGGAAGACACAAAATAGATGATTCTTCTATAGGGAGAACAAGGTGTTAATGGTGGATAGTAAAAACAAAATAAAACAAAACACACACAAAAAACTATTCATTATACTCATTAAAATAGATACATAATTATGAAAAAAGTTCATTTATGTGCCATGACATCATATACTCATGTATTAACCAACATAGTCACTACCCTGTAGGAAGCACTAACCAGTTGACCTCTAAGGACCCTGTTGCTCTGGCCTTTATTGTACACTAGTGAATACTTCCATTTTGGAAAGTATAGACTTATTTGTATCTTTCTGTAGAAATCTGACCTTGGCTATTTTTGTTTGATTTGCTTGGCAGCTATTCTTTACTTGAAGCTTCAAAGCCTTTGTAGAGCCATTATTTGATTCTTTTAGGTTAACCTTCCACTTCTACCTCATTTTTTATGTGTTCAGACTTCCATGTCCCCACTCAGCTTTGCATTTCACTAGAATAAGTAGCAAGCAGTTGGGGCAGGGGAGAACTTGAACCTTTCTAATGACCATGAGATCCTGCCATCTTTCGATTAGAGTGTAGCTTTCTGGAATTCACTGGGCTGTGCCAGAGAGTCATGTTCCCAATGGTCAAGATATCATTTCACACCAGGTTTCTAGAGACAATGTGTTTTGAACAGGGCATTAGAAATACCCAACCAAGCCAGAGTTTATCCCACTCTTCCTCAACCAGTATATGACACTTTCTACTAAACTACTATACATCTATCTCATCAAATCAATGTTAGCTATGGAAGGAATCTTAGCAATAATCCTATGAATTTGTATTGGTAAATCGAGTGAGACGTTTACCCCAAGTAATCTCCAAGAGAATGGTACATTGAGCCCAGAGTATGCTAGAATTCCTTCTGAAACCCATCACGGAAGTTCTAGTTCAACTCTTAGACAATTTCCCCTCCTTTCTAATGGGTCCCCTTTCCTCTGTCAGGTAAGATCATTCCACAGTTACTTGATACTTTATGAAGAAAAATGAAATAGAATTCTTTCTATAGATGAAGCTCTGGCTCCACAGAAATTAGATGCATCTTTACACACACACACACACACACACACACACACACACACACACACAGCCAATATAGAAAATAAATGACTCAGAATATTTGGATGCTTAGTGACAGAAGTGAATACTAAAGGTAAAATTTCCAAGTATGGTTGGAAAAAAGAAATATTAGCAGCTGGTTAGTTACCCTTTTTAAACTGGGGAATCCCAAGAAGAAATAAATAAAGAAAATATAAAGAAGAAGAAAACAAAGGGGAAGAAGGAGAATGAGGAGAAGGATGAGCTAATCTAGTAAAATATTAGAAATAATCTATTCAAATTTCTGAGTCTCTACTGTTGAAATTATAGTAAGAGAATCCTTATCAACATAATTCTTTCAGTAGGATATACTTGGTCAATTTAGATTGCTTATGGTAAACAAATCTGGAAGTTATAGATTCTGGAGCATGGCTTACTAGAAAGTGTCAGTTTCAGATATGTAATTATTAGAGTATAAAATGGAGCTATTTCATGTTGAAAAGTTCCCTTCAGGTAAGTGATGGCCCACACATATCACTTAGAGAACCCATATGTCAAATCAGGATATATCCTTATGTGTGAAAGACATAAAATGTAGCATTGGTGGGTCCAGACTTCCTATGCTTGGTTTTTGTGTTGCAATCACCTTTATTATTTGTATTACTAGTGAAGTTTGATACTGAATAATATCTCTTCTTCTTGTGAGTCTGATTTGATGGGTCAACCCTTTGTATAGTTTTAATAGCAAATGTGGTAGAAATAAAGAGTGGTCACAAATTCTTGCTCTTCCTGTATGTCCCTATTCTTCTTCCCCCACCATAGCTTTTGTTCTGCCTCTGGGCTCAGCCATGTGACTTTCCTTGCATGTTAGCCATTATGACACAGAGATAATTAAAAAGCACTAGGCAGTAGCAATTATTCTCTCTTGCTGTTATTGGAACCCTCTGCCATGTAAATAAAACTGAGCTTACTGGTTGGAGGATAAGAGACCATGTGGACAAGAGACAAGATACCTTGGCTGAGACCACCTCCCCTCCAGACCAACCAGCCCTGACAGCTGATAGGATATGACAGATACATGAATGAGTGAGCCCAGGTGAGCTCAACTCAACTGCTACTCTTCAGAAGCATGAGCTAAAATAAATGGCTGCTTTAAGCTACTCCATTTTGGGATGTTTTATTACAGAGAAAATGTCAACTGACACATTATACTTAAAATCCACTGTTGCCAGACTCCAGTCTTCTTCTCACAATCCTCTTACACCTACTGCTTGTTCTTCCTCTCCCCATTTGGGGTCAGGGATCACAAACCAGTGGCTTAGGGGTAGCCCAATACATTCCATATAGAGCTAATATTTGGCCAAGCTCCACTGTAAAGACCATATGTGTTCATGCTCAGTGTACATTTGATTTTTCAGTGCCCCGTCATAATAATCACTAAATATTTCCAGGATCAGCCTTGATCCTGTGAACAAGTTTTTTTTTATCCACAAGGTGCAAATCAGAAGATTTTCCTTGGAAATCTGGATTTCTGGCTTTCTTTAAAAAAAAGGGGGGGGGCAGGGAAGATTTGTGAGTGTTGGACTAATATTGGGCAAGAATGAGCTGAAGCTGAGAAGTGACTGCCTATCTGGGTGGGACACGTGCTACTAGTTCACCACTGATCCCACCACTCCTGGGTGTCGCATGTTCGTCCTGTGCCGCCTATGTGCATTACCTGCCTAACCTCAGGGGAACCAGATTGTATGTATGTCATGCTGGTTGACACTATGCTTTAGGGTGCAGCCATGTACTGCCATGTTTTTACCTATTTTGTTCTCATTGCCTGGGATGGGGCAGCCATGTACTGCCATGTTTTTACCTATTTTGTTCTCAATACCTGGGATGTGAATCTCCTTCTTAGACACTTCTCAAACCTCTGCACATTCTTTAAAATCCAACGTAAATGCTTCTTGTTCTGTGAAATATTTCATGTTTCTCTCAAAAAAGTTGGCTCACCTTTCTCTCCGCTCCATAAGACTTTGCATATAATCTCCACTACTGTCTTATCATCCTATCCACCATAATTGTTGTCTAAAAACTTCCTGAACTCACTCATAAGCGGACCCTGAACAATTATCATAATTCTATAAGAAAGGGATTGGCGGTAGTGGGAAACTGCCAGGGGAGGGAGGGGGCGCACTCCTCACCTCATCAATAAGGCTACCTGATCTCAAATCAGGCAAAGTGGGGACCAAAGTGTGGCCCAAACTTTACCCAAACAATGACCATTTGTATACCTAACCCTGAATTTTACCCCACAACTTTAAAATAAAAATAAATTAATTAAATAAAATCAACAAAAAAGGCAAAAACTGCCCAAACAACCATAATGTGACTTCCTTGAACACAGAACAACTCTTTCCCCCTATTTTCCTCTTGGGTACAGCATGGGACAGGGCCCCTAATAGCTGTGATGAATTCAGAAATCAACCAACTAGACATTCGGACTGAACTTCAAAGAATATACTTAATGCTCTTTGTATTTTGCGTAAAACCAAATTTATGATTCCCTGTGTTTGACACATTCTTTGAAGACTACTTCATAATCACCAGCATTATTTTTTGATTTTTAAGATCCTCTTTTGACTTCTGGGCAAGCAGCTTACAAAAGAAACAAAAAGCTGGGTTAAGTATAGGAAAATATGAGTCAAGTGTGTTTGAAGAAGGGTATTTAAAGGACCCAGGAGGATATGGGCACCAGAACTATCAGTACAAGTCCCCCAACTTCCTAATAAAAGAGAATCCACATTGATTGATGAGATTATCTAGTTTCAGTCAAGACAGTCTAGACTATACTTTGGGAGCAATCCCCAAACCTAACTGGCTTGACAGCAAACATTACCACTTTGCTTGTGCTACATAAACACCATGGTGGGGACAGAGGGTGGTCTATTCATCTTGGTCACTCAGAGAACTGTACCAACAGAGGCGCCATCTCCACTTGTATTTTCATGACCACTCAGGCCGGGCAAAGGGAAACTGTGGCCCACACACTGACTGTTAATATGATCTTTTGCAGATCATATTGTCAGGCCTAACTTCAACCGGGCAAGGAAGAACACTTCTTCCATGTGCCAGGAAAAAGAAAAGCTGAAGTATTTGTGAACAACTGAGTAACTACTACAATTAGTGATTTTGCAAAAGGACTTTCAGTTTCCAAATGTACCATTATCATCTTTCTGCTCATGACCCTCACCAGTGGATTTAAGAGAGAGTTTGACTTCAATCAGATGGATTCAAGTACTTCTCCACAGTTGTATCTTAACACAAGCCTCCTTTGTTTCAAACTGCCTAAGTAAATAGAAAATGAAAGAGAGGGACCTGAGTCTACCCTTAAGCTTTCCCCACTCTTCCAGATATATCAATAGGCCATGGTGGTATAGCTTGGAAAAGGGTGTGTTTGGGGGAATATTGGGTATTGTGGAGGTGCAGAAGAGGGACACCAAACTGGACCGGGGCAACTGAGGAGAATGAGAGGAATCAAGGTAGAGATAATGCTTGAGCAAGACCTTGAAGGATGTTTGCCCATTGGACAAGGGGGAAGACATGGGGTTCCAGAGGAGGGGCATATGGGTGAGGTCTTTGGGGTCACGACTTTAGTTAAGACAGGGTGCTCACCCTAGAAATAACCTGTTTATACATTATCTACATATGTGTGACCTTGAGTGGCTTCCTTTCTCTCATATCAATCTTTATAAAACAAAGAGGTTATAACCCAAATTCCATTAGAAAAAATAGAACTCAACGATCTAAAATTTGCCAAGAGAATAAATTAGTGAGTATAGCTAAAAGTATTGTGAATAAGAAACACAATAAGATCAACTTGTCTTATCAGAAGTGAAATCGTATTCTAGAAATATAGGAATTAATTTTGTTCAAAACCTGGCATTATCTAAAAAATGGACAAATCAATTAAAAGAACAAAAAAGAAAGTTTAGAATTCAGTCTGTGGTGTTGAGAATTTATGATGAGTTTCACTTCAAATCAATCAGAAAAGGAGTAACAGTTTAAGAAAGAGAGTTAAGACAATTTAATAACCATTGAAAAAGTTATCTCTCAAATTCACATCATACATAAAAATAATACCCAGAAGTATTAAAGCTATGTGTTTAAAACAAAATTTAGAAGTTTTATAATAAATAGAGAAAAGTCATTTTATTACCTTATGTTGAGAAAGTTGTCCTATAAAGGATTGAAAATTTTAGACACTATAAACAGAAGACTTGAATATCTGATTATATAACTTTAAAATTTCTTTTTTGGTGGGAGGCAACATAACAAATTCAAAGGAAAGTAACAGAGTATGAAAAATATTGCAATATATATATAATAAAAGATCAACAGTCAGAATAAACAAAGAACCCTTTTTGATCAATTATTTAAAATCTTCATCGAAGAAATTGGTCATAGAAAACAAAAGGACAATCAATACAAGATATATAAAAGTCTAATAAACATATGAAAACATTTTCAACCCCATAAAATATTAAGGACATGTGCATTGAAATAAAAGTAACAATTTGTATTAAATTGGTAAACAAAGAAGTCTAGTCCATTAAATCCAGTGTTGCTTGAGTTGCTTGAAAATGTATGTTCTCATTAAGTGACAGGATACCCCTGGGATCAATCACATTCTGCTCTGTGTGACTTTAGGCAAGTTACTGAACCTCTCTTTGCTCTATTTTTCTCCTCTATAATCGTGCCTGATTACAGGGCTATTGTGAAATTAAGTATGATCATAAGCATATGGAAAATGCTGAGAATAGCTCCTGGTCCATGGTGAGCACTCAGTGATGATTGGCTTTTTAGTTTTCCACTGTTAGTGAGACTGTCAAAATTAGAAATATATTCCCAAATTCATTTACAGAAATCCGTCCTTCAGAAATAACCATTCAGGGGCATAAATTTCTATCTGCAAGAATTTCCATTTCAACATCTGTAATAGTAAAATTTGAAAACAACTTAGGTATTAATTAAAAAGAGGGGAATCATATACATTTTGGCGACCTACCCTGTATAATGAGTAGCATTTACTTTATCCAACAGTTTACAAAAAAGTTAGTCAGAACTCTGTTTATTGAAATGAAAGAATCACTAAATATGTGTTATTATATGAAAAACAGAACAAGTTAGAGAACAATTTGAATATTACAATCTCTGGCAGTAATTTCAAATGTAATATTTGCAACAACATAGAATTTTTTTAAAGAAAGAATCATATCAGACTGTCAATAATAGTTACTATTGATAAAGAGAATGGGTTGGAAGATGGTGAAGACATCTATTCAAAATTAAAAATCATTTTGCTTTCACTAGTATTTGTATTTTTCTACAACTATATATTTCTTTAGACACTTTAACAACAATATTTTAAAATTAAACAATGTGGGTTGAGCCCTATATGCACCAACTAGACATGCTTCTAAAAATGAATCTCTAATTTTATTCTCCAGGCACTGGGGAGCCACGGAAGGTTTTTGAGGGGGAGATTGACCTGGTCAGAGCTACAGGAATTCCTTAATAAATAGCTGTTTATTGTGTTTTGTTTTATTTTCCTCACCTACTCTTTCCAGTGTCTACATGCTTACTTCTTTATTCTTGTCAGCAATTGGTGGTTTTACTTCAATTTTTTTTCTTTTCCAAGCACACAGCCTTCACGTTTATTTCTCTCTTAAGGTCTTTACTGTTTTCTTCTTTTCAGATGAAAATTAGTTTGAGAAACCATTTCTTCTCTGCTGCTTACTGGGCCTCCAGAGAGGTTGTTTACAGGCAAAGTGCTGTATTTCCAACTCCCTTAAGACAATGAGAGGTGGTGAGAAACACAGTACAGAGAATCAGGGGACTGGGCTCCCAGCCCTGTCTTGGCACTGGCCTGGGTACTCACTCTCTCTGAGACTCAGTTTCCACACTAGCAGCATGGAGAGGTCAGAGCAGAGGTCCTCTAAGACCCCATCCCATTATGACCATTTATGATTCCAAGGCAGTGAAAGGACAGTGATTGTTAAAAACATGGTCATAGGCAGAGCAGTGAGTCCTGGAAAATCACTTGATATTCTCATGTTAAGAGCTCATGGCTTTCTATCCCCAGCTCGGTCACAGGGAGAGTGTCCCAGTCAGGGCAGGTGCTGGGTGGCGGTCTGTGGTATCAGAGACCACTAGGGAACCTCACTGGCTACATTAACCTGGACATGAGGCCACAGTGAGCCTCATGGAGACCAGATGCCTCCTTTTTTCTAATGGGCCAAAGGGTCTTACAGAGATGAAGTGCCTTGCCCAAAGTCACATGGCTGGGCGGAGGTGGGGCGCCAGTTCATTCAATAGGATGCCCTAAGAAGGATGAAACCCCCATGTCCTAGCCATCCCAGTTCCCACCATCTCCCCATTTCTGTCTCTCTAGGGAGAGTGTTTTCCAGTGAATTTGCTTTGGAGTTAAACAGACCTGAGTTTAAAGTCTTGGTTGTGTCACTGATGAGATTTGACTTTTTTTCCTTTTTTTGATTCAGTCTCACTCTAATGCCCAGGCTTGAGGACAGTGGCTCAATCATGATTCACAACCTCAAACTCCTGGGCTCAGGTGACATTCTACTTCAGCCTCCCAAGTATTTGGGATTACAGGTGTGTACTACCACACCCGGCTAATTTTTTTTTTGGTAGACATGAGGTCTTTCTATGCTGTCCAGGCTGGTCTCTAACTCCTGGACTCAAGCAATCCTCCTGCTTCAGTCTTCTAAAGTGCTGGGATTACAGGCATGAGCCACTACATCTGCCAATGATTTGATTTTTGAAAAGCTTGTGTCTTCACATGGACTGTGATCAGTTTCTCTTCTTTGCCCGTATCCACTTCATTCTTGTCTTTTGAAATCTCCATTAGGGCCGGGCGTGGTGGCTCAAGCCTGTAATCCCAGCACTTTGGGAGGCCGAGGTAAGGGGATTGCCTCAGTTCATGGGTTCGAGAACAGCCTGGGCAACTTGGCGGGACCTCATCTCTACAACAAATCAAAAAAATTAGCGGGGCGTGATAGCACGTGCCTGTAGTTCTGGCTACTTGGAAGGCTGAGGCAGGAGGATCGCTGGAGCCCAGCAGGTAGAGGTTGTGGTGGCCGGGAGTGTGCCACTGCACTCCAGTCTGGGTGATGGAGTAAAACACCAACTCAAAAAAAAAAAAAAAAAAAAAAAAAAAAAGAAAAAAAAAAAAGTAAAATAAAGAAAAAAAAAATAGATAGGCCAGGTTATAAGTTTTTTTTTTTTTTTTTTTTTTTTTTTGTTTGTTATAA
>CAUYQG010142744.1:0-15640 GCA_963574415.1 Tarsius wallacei | reverse complement strand
GCAGTGGCCGCTCCCGGCCACCGCAGCCTCGACCTGCTGGGCTCTGGCGATCCTTCTGCCTCAGCCTTCCAAGTAGCTGGAACTACAGTCGCACACTACCACACCCGGCTAATTTTTGATATATTGTAGAGATGAGGTCTCGCCAAGTTGCCCAGGTGGGTCTCGAACCCACGGGCTCAGGCAATCCACTCACCTCAGCCTCCCAAAGGTGTGGGATTACAGGCTGAGCCACCGAGCCCGGCTGACATATTTTTAAATACCTAAATTTTATTTGCTCTCATAAAATCCATACTAATAAGTAAGGGCTATGTGTTAACTTTTGCACATTCCTATGTGTTCCGTGTGTACTGCACCGGACAGAGAAGGATGAGATATTACACAGAAAAGCAAGGCACACAACCTACTTTTGAAAAACGTGTAGCCCATTGGAGAGGTTAAGAGAAATAATCAGATAGTAATACATCAGCAAATACTGAATAAATAACAAGAGAAACCAATTCAAGGCTGCCAAAGTGACAGACTCAAAATGAAACACTACGTGGGCAAGTGACATCTTTTTTGGAAACATACACACACTGATAATTAGGTCAATACGTATTAGGTGGGGCCCTTGGCCCCGGGCTTCCACCTACTCAACCTAAAAGGCTCATAAACTCCACTGAGAAAATTGAGAGCTACCGTCTGACAAAAAACAAAAACAAAAACAAGAAAACACATTTGCACAGGTTCGGCTTTAAGATTCCATTACACGATGCCAGAAAATACACGCAGGAAGCAGCCAAAAAAGTTCTCCACTTGTGAGCTCAGACATATAATGAGGACTCCATCACAGGGAAGGGATGGGCGGGGAGGGAAGAAAGAAAAAAACAGCTGCCACATGGTAAGAGGAAAAGAAGAAAATAAAAGCAAGGCAAAGCACAGCATTTATAGTCTTTTGTCTGCCCCGAGGCTAAATGCTGAAAATGCCAAAATTACACGGAGGACAATTTGTTAACCCCAGGGACACTCATTTTCCCTAATAAACCTGAACTCAAGTCTGTATCAATCTGCTCATTGAAAATTTCCATCCTGTTTGAATCAACTTGCTGGTAGGTCTTTGGGTATATGAAGCGTTATTATGTGTAAGACTGTAACCAGCTGCTCTCGATTCTCACTGAACACAAAACCAGAGGGAAAAGGCCGAACCTGCAGCAAAAGCGATATAGATTGGATAAAAGGAGGACTTTGCTGATGGAAAGTGCTTAATAGTAAAATTATTGTAATCCCAGCACTTTGGGAGGATGAGGTGAGGGGATTGCCGAGCCCATGGGTTCAAAAACAGCCTGGGCAACTTGGCAAGACCTCGTCTCTACAATAAATCAAAAAAATTAGCTGGGCATGGTGGCGCATGCCTGTAGTTCCAGCTACATGGAAGGCTGAGGCAGAAGGATTGCCGGAGCCCAGTGGATCAAGGCTGCGGTGGCCGTGAGTGTGCCACCGCACTCCAGCCTGGGAGACGGAGTGAGACTCCGACTTAAAAAAAAAAAATCAGTTATCAAATGAGAACGTGGAATCTGCCACCCTGTGTCAGTGTCACTCATTAAAATCAAGGACCCTCATAAAAACCTCTCCCCTCCAAAAATAAAATAATTTATTAATAAAAGAACTGTAAACAAAACTCATCTGGATGTCAGTGGTCTACGTAGTACAGGGAGGCTATCAAGGGCTACCAGATGTCTCAAATTGGTGCCAAATGTGATCCTCAGAAATATTTTGTAGCTGGTACAATGTGTTTAAAATTGTTTAATTGTGTTTTATATAAGAATTGAAAGATTTTTACAAAAAAAAATACAGGCTTCCAACTTATCTTGACAAATGAGAGCTATGGCAACACTGGGCACATCTGAATTCTCCATGGGACAGTGATCAGCCCCAGCTGAGTGGCAGCTACTTCCTGAGATGTGACCTCCCCTGGACATTTCATCTGCACCCTGATTCACAGTGATTGACTCTCTTCCAAGGCAATGAACGTCTTAGAAACACACCTGAGGGCTCAGCAAGGGGCTTTGTCAATAACTCTGTGAATATCAACCAGTTTGGAAGCGCTGTCACTCTTCCTCCTCACCTCATAATGTCTCCTCTCCGAATGGCTGCTGTTGGGTGGCTGGTAGGCAATCTGCATGTCACTGAGATCCCGCCAGGTGAAAGAGGAGATGGGTCTCGTGTGATCCAACAGGTGGGTCACGTAGCCCTGAAGCGGGGCTTTCGTCACGTTGAACACCAGCAAGGGTTTGGGGGTCTCATCTTCCTCACAGTCCAGAACTGATGTGGTCAAGGAGGTCAGGATGAACTGATCTGCTTCCAGAGTAAACATGGCCATGAATGCAGCCCTTGGAATCTGATTCGGAACGCCAGCTCTGATATAGACGGGCAACCACGCGCTCTCTGACTTTTGACAGAGAAAGACAGCAGAAAGGAGGAAATAATATGAATGAAGCGACATCACATAGGGTTCACAGCATGATATTTGGTAAGGCCACAGCCTAGAGGATGCATCCAGCAGTGATCTGAAACCCGGCTGCACATTACAATCACCCGGGGAAGCTTTGACACACACTGATAACTAGGGTCCATCTCCAGAGGTTCTCATTTAATTGATCCGAACAGGGTCCAGAAAAGCAGCATTTGGGGACCCTCATACGCTGCCAGGGTGAAGAAGGGAACACCAATGTTGGTGTCAGAAGGAGCTGTGCTCATTATTCTGCCTCCGGCACTGGTAAAATGTGACTTTAGACAAACTACTTAACTCGCGAGTCTCATTTTTCTTCCATCTGTACATGGAAATACTAGACTCTCAAATATTAAGTGAGCACTAGATGAAATAGTCAAAGTAAGGCACTTAGCGATATCTGGCTCACACCCACAGCCTCCTTCAGCCCCCCACTCACCTCCTGTCAGGTGGTTTTGAAGGGGACAGGGGAAAGATGAAGGAAAAATATAAGTTGGTTCTCATGCCACCGAAGGATGGTTGCTCGGTTGTCTGGTTAGTTAAGACCAGTATCCAAGCGAGGGACCGCAATTGACCACTCAGGCTAGGAATGCATCCTCCCAAAATGAGAGAGATACGAGTAAGAGATCCTCCCTGGAAACCACGAAATTACACCATGGGATCTGAGGTCTCAGCAAGCGCTATGGGCAAGAAGAATCCTCGCAGCAGTAGACGCTGCCCATCACAGGATTTGAAATATCCCGTTGTTGAGAGAACCCAGCTCAGTCGTCAAAAATCACGTGAGGCCGGCACTGCCGAACACCGGCTTTTGGACTAGGAGTTGTGATCTGTGCAGAACAGAACGCTAAAAGTGGAATTCTAGGCTCAGTCTCCAGCTGAAGAGCCAATAAAAGAAATATCAGATTTCAAAGTGGGTATAAGACAGATACACTGTAATCTGCAAAATTTACAAAGCAAATTGTCTGGACCCAGTTTCAGACTTTAGAACCCTCTCACTCACTGTAAGAATATTAAAAGATTGAAAGAGGTAAGAGAGCAGGTGACTTGGAGAGAGGAGAGCTGGGCTGTGCCATGCTGATTCACTTCCCAACCATCAGCGCCACACACCCCCATGGAACAGGAAAAACAGGGCAATGCTCCTTCCCTTGTCGTGGGTGTCAGGAGAGTTTCCTTGAGATCAGTCTTAAAACGTGCTTCTCACAGGTGGAGCACCCAGAGGGGCTCATAGAAGCCAAGTAGCCAAAAGCAGAATAAGAACAGCTATGCTGGAATCAGACTGTGCTAGAATCTGTCTGTCCTTGTTTATGGCAGCAAGGGACATATGAAAGCTCTGGATATGGGTCAAGTGGGACAGAGAACTGGTCCGGGGTCTTCCTGGACACTGACTTTTAGGAAGAATTCTTGAGGAGAATGGAGGAGTCAAAAATGGAGCAGCACCAGGCTCGGTGGCTCAGCCTGTAATCCCAGCACTTTGGGAGGCCGAGGCGAGTGGATTGCCTGAGCCCGCGGGTTTGAGACTCGCCTGGGCAACTTGGCAAGACCTCGTCTCTACAATAAATCAAAAACTAGCCGGGCGTGGTAACGCGTGCCTGTAGTTCCAGCTACTTGGAAGGCTGAGGCGGAAGGATCGCTGGAGCCCAGCAGGTCGAGGCTGCGGTGGCCGGGAGCGGCCACTGCACTCCAGTCTGGGCGACAGAGTGAAACTACAACTCAAAAAAAAAAAAAAAAAATGGAGCAGCAACAAACTGGAGATGAAAATTTTATCCTAAGGGCTGCAGGAGAAATTGCAAGTGACTACTCAGGATAAAAGTACATCCTCCCAAGATGAGAGCTACACTTGAGAGACCTCCATGATGGGCTCCTTGGGGAAACCATGAAATTGCCCCTGAGACAAAGAAACAGCTTGAAACATCTGCCAGGCTCAGAGAGCATGAAATCATACTTCATCAGTGCCTGATCAAATAAGATCTGTCTCCAACACTTGCCAAAACCATCCCTGCCACCAGCCTCAACACTCAGAAACTAGCCAGCAAAGCTCAGAAGAAGTGAGAAGCGCAAGAGAAGAAACAACCCCTTTCTTTCCCACTGCATGGCTGATGAAGGCAAATGAATGATCCAGTAAGATATTACAGAGTTTACAGTATCTGTTCTTCATGTGACATGAGGAAAAAAATTATTTGAAAACTCAAAAATGGGTAAATCATAATTTTAAAAGACTGAGGACAAACGCTGAGACTAACATAGTCTAGAATTAAGTCTAAGTAAATATTCTTTTAAACATGTTAATAAAATGGATATAAATGTCAAAGGAGCTTATCTGAAAGAAAAGACAGATGATGTTAGAAATAACAAGACATAAAAATCATATTCTAGAACTGCAATTGCAAATTATATAAACAAAGCAATTGCCAGGAGAAAGGGATCAATTAGATCAATTCTCATCATACACAGAAAGGAACCAAGAGACCCCATTTTATATTTTGACTTTAAATATTACAAATATAGATTTAGAAATATTTTTAAATTTAGAATATTTAGAAGTATGAATTAGAATTTATATTTTCGTATTCAAGATATATTCTGAAATTCAATAAAAATGTTCAACTACATGTACTTTACAAGAAAGGTACAATAAAATTATACAAAAATAGTACAAGTAAAAAGATGACACAAATTTGTCATGTAAGAGAAAAAGAGTGATCACATTAATTTCAAAGATCAATCAAAGGCAGGAAGCACTAAAAGTAACAATATGGGCAGTTGACATTGATAAAATATGTAACAAGGATTCATATAAACAATATTATATTTAATATTGTTCTGGCCAAACCAGTGAGAAATAGAACAGAAATAAGAGGAAAAATTACAGGGGAAAAAAAGGGACAACGCTATCATCATTAGTGAAAGATATAACTATGGTCTTTACAAGTCCAAAGAACGAAAATTTCTTAAAATAGTTGTGAATTCAGAAACGAAGTCAGATAAAAAAATTTATGCCAAAAAAATAGCTTTTCCATTTATCATCAATAACCAATGAGAAGCTAGAATGAGGGGAAAGTATCTTGTTTACTATAGTTTCACAAAAGCAAACTGCCTAGGACTGGACTTAATACTGTGCTCAACTTACATGAAAGAAACTATAAATTTTATAGAAACATATAAAAAAACATTTGCCCAGATGAAGTGAGAGACCTCATTTCTGGATAAGAAGCCTCAATATGGTAAATGTTCTATTATTCTAATTCTTTCCCAAGTAAATTATTGCTTTAATCTAATACTGATGAAAATCTTTAGAAGCTTTTCAAAACAAACATAAATGATTACATATCTGGAACGAATACTAGGTGAGAACGGCTATGAACATTTTGAAGAGTATGGAATGGAGAAGAACTTGTCTGTAAAGCACTAAAGCATATTATAGACCTGATACATTTAGAACAATATGGTACTGGCCCAAAAATAAATAGGTAAATTAAAGGAACAAAAGCGCTACCTTGGAAATGGGACATAGTCTATCCTTCTATACCATAGAAGAATAATCTAAAATCAATGGGAACAAGTAGTTGTTCAATAGATAGTGTTGAAAATTTGGGCTATTTGGACAAAACTGCTCTTTGTATTTCACCAGATAATAAAATGTATTTCAGCTGGTGGATCAAAAAGGCAAATGTAAGAAAGAAGGTCTTTAGAAATCTGGAAGAAATTACAGGTGAATGGTCATTTAATCACTTGATGAGAATGGACTGTACAACCAAAAAAATAATAAAAGAACAAGATACAAAACGACTTCATATGTAGAAAATTCAATTCCAGAAAACAAAACCAACTCTGATATATGTGTTCCCTCAGTCTTTGTGTGTATGTGCATATAAAAACGGTAGCAATACTAGTTTTATTTCTTTTTGTTTGCTTTCTGTGTTTTTTAGGATATTCTTTTCAGTGGGCCTATTCCTTTTCTATTCATGAACAATTCTGTGTTATGACATGCCAAATGAACTATGGATAGGTCAACTCTAAATAAAGCAAGAAGGTAATCTAATGAAGCAAACCCCCCAATAAAACAGATTTTAACATATACACAAATATTCACAGTAGCAATAACATGGAACCCATGCTGCCCATCATAAGCAGACTGGATGTTTAAAATATGATACATATACACAATGGAATATTACGCAGCCATAAAGAAGGACAAAATGATGAACTTTGAAACAACTTGGATGGACTTAGAGGCTATAATACTCAGTGATTTATCACAGAAACAAAGAACTGAGTACCACATGTACTTACTCAAAATCAGACCCTGAGCAATTATAATATTATAAGAAAGGGATTGGCACTAGCGGCAAATCGCCGGGGGGCGGGGTGCTTCATCAATAAGGGTACCTGGTCTCAAACCAGGTGAAGTGGGGACCAAAGGGAGGCCCAAACTTTACCTGTTCAATGACCATTTGTATACCTAACCCTGAATTGTACCCCACATCTTTAAATATGTATACATATGTATACACACACAAAGTTCTGACTCAATATAGTGAAGAAGATGTAAGAAAAATCAGAAAAGTGACTCTAATTTTTCCAGTGAACGTAAGAAATTGCCAAAAGTGAAAGGAGGTTTGCGTCAAAACAGAAAACATCTACTAGTAGTCGGTAAAACTAGAGTTTAAGTCCTGGCCCAGTCACAAAACAGGCCCAGCCACGAAACAGGCCTGTGTGCACAAGGTATGTCATTTCTCTGGGATACCACTATAAAATTAGAGGCTTGGCTAAACCCAAACCTGGCTCTGCGAATCTGACTGATCATCAGCTTTTTACTGATGAGTTTTTAAACCAGCGAAATGTGTGTGGTGATTATGTGCCAAGTTTTGTGCCAAATGCTTGATAAATATTTTCTCATTTAATCCTTTTAATTACTCCAAGAAGTACTATCACCATTTTAAGATGAAGAAAAGGAAATATAAAGCTCAAAGTCACATAGCTAGTTAAGCAGACGTCTTAACCCAGCAATCCAAACCCAGTGTTCATGCTCTTAGCTATTAATTAGACTCAGAAATTTGTCCTTTAAAAGCTCCCAAGCTGGACACAGAGGTGTACACCTGCAGTTCCAGTTAACACAGGAGACGGAGGCTGGAGGACTGCCTGAGCCCAGGAGTTTGAGGGTGCAGTGAGCTATGATCGCCACTGCATTCTAGTCTGGGCAACAGAGCGAGTCCCATTCTCTATAAAAAAAATTAAAATAAGATAAATTCATCAATTAATTTAATAAAATAAAAGTTCTCCAAGTAACTTGCTATTAATTTGACCAGTCTACCTCAAAGTTTTTTCCAGATCTCAATTCTAAAATCCTATGATTTTGTTTTATCATTTCCTTATCACTCCTTGTCTTATCAATCCCTTGAGGTACTAATGGGCCCCTTAGAAAAAAACCCTAGTGAGAAGTCAGAATGTGAAAGATGAAAGTATTTCCAAACGTCACCTCGGATCATCTTATATCAGTACAAAGACTGAGGTACACAGATGCCCCAGTTCCCCAAATAAACAAATTACACAGTATATGAATCAGTAGACTCCTATGTGAAATATTCCATATAAATTGAGTCCACTTTCTGCCATTATTCCAACGAAAAGAGATCCAGAGGAGGAATTGAAAGAGAATGGAAGACGGAGTTTGCCCTTGGGAGCCTGCCTCCTTGATGACCCAGCCCTGCCTCCCCAAATCAGGAAGAACGAAAAATCTGTGACAATCCTAAAAGTAGAAACTCCTGGTTTTCTGGGGCCTTGTGAAGTTCACGCCCTGCTTCCAAGTAGAAGAGAAGGTATTACAAAAAGTCAATCGACAAGCCAAGCTGGAAGAGTACTGGAGGAAAAAAAGGAAGAAGGTCAGTCAGTAACTAGCCGTGGTTCTTCCCCAGTTGCCTTAGTGATGGTAGAGCTAGAAGTGAACCAGAGAAGAGAAATTATCTACTGGCATTACATACCAAAGCTACTGTTTGAAGCACTCACTGGCAGAACAAACGTGCCTGCAGTTCCAATGAGTCACTAGCAGTTTCATCCACAACAGCACAGGAACCCTCCCTTCGTGGGAGCCACCACGGTCACCCCCATGGAACTGGCTCTCCTGCTATGAATCGGCTGGGGGCACCCACACATAACCCCAAACTCTACCTTGTACAAGATTTTGCTCCTACTATCTGTGAGGTCCAGTTGGACGGAGATATAATCAATGTTGGGTGAAGGGGGGTCCGTATGTTGGTATCGAAGCCCCATCAGCAGGAACTCCTCACAGTTCACTTTGAGGCTTCCTATTTTCTTCAGTCCCTGGGGACAGCTTCCACCTGGACACTTCGACTCTGTTCCCAGTTCTAGAATGTACAGCATTGGATGAAGACAGTCACTTGAACATCATAATTGGAAAGTCTGAAAACCAATCCTCCCAATAGCTGCTACTATTCACCAGCTTTTCACTTCAGATCTGCCCATAATCCAATAATGCTTCATAAATATATCAACCCCTCTTATTACTACTGCCATTGCTAATACTAACAACAGCTAACAATTCACGAGTACCTAGTGCGAGTCACTGAGTCAAGCACTCTGTGTGTGTCATCTCACTCATCCTGACACAACCCAAGGGGGCAGCTGTTATCTTTCCCATTTTAGAGAAGCTTAGATGGGTTAAAGACTAATTACACAGAAAATAAAGAGCAGAAGCAGTTTCCAAAGCCAGATCTTTCTTTTCTTTGCTTTTCTTTTTGAGTCAGAGTCTCACTCTGTCACCCAGACTGGAGTGCAGTGGCACGGCCACCCCAGCCTCAACCTGCTGGGCTCCGACAATCCTTCTGCCTCAGTCTTCCAAGTAGCTGGAACTACAGGCATGTGCCACCATGCCTGGTTAATTTTTTGATTTATTGTAGAGACAAGGTCTCACCAAGTTGCTCGGGCTAGGCTCGAACCCCTAGGCTCAGTCAAACCTCTCACCTCCGCCTCCCAAAGTGCTGGGATTCCAGGCGTGAGCCACCACACCCAGTCCCCAAACCAAGTCTTTCTGATTCCAAAGTACATGCCCTTCACCACTAACCAACATTATTCAACCAACTAAAAAAAACCATATTAGTTTGATAGCGCTCTTTGTCATGCTGGAAGACGACCACGTATGGATATTTTTGTCAGTCTTAGTAGCACCCAGATAAGCATCAAAAGATATCATACGGGACTCAGGGAAAAAACTGTGTGGCTGATCTCCACGAGGTCCTTCTGGCCGAGGCTCCACCAGAACCATCTGGCCATGAGCTGGCAGCCGAGTTCTTACAGGGTCCAGCCTGACCGTACATTCCAGGCTGGCCACCCTTTCATAATCGAATCTGAGCAGGTTCTTATCAATCGCTTGGGACAGGCCATAGAATTCAGACACCTCCAGCTCATTGTCACTCATACGGATGATGTTACAGTCTGGTTCCAGGAGAAAGACCCGCAGGATAAAGGTTTCTGTGAAGGTATCTGTTTCAGTAAATCTGTGGAGAACACAGCAAAGGCTACATTAATGGGTGCTCACAGCCACACACGGCTTGAAGTTTACAGATCGGCCTTCACAAAATTTGTACCTCGGATGGAGTCTGGATTTTGTCTCATGCCCTACTCCCAGCCTCTCTGTTCTCTTCCCTTCTTCTGTTTACTCGATGTCAATGCCTTCTCCTGCCACTTCTCCCTTCAACCATCTTTCTTCGAACACCTGCTCTCAAACTCATCCTCCATACTGATATTTAATGACTGCTGGGACCTCAGAGTCTCACTTCTAGCACATGTGTGATTTAAGTGTCAATCCCGTATAATTTATGAATTGCATTTTAACTCAGGAGAGAAGGAGTGAGAAGCTTCTTTATTTTTTTAAATACCGGGACTCAGTAAGAATGGCCATCATCAATAAAACAAACAACAACAGGTGTTGGCAAGGATTTGGAGAAAAAGGAACGCTTCTACACTGCTGGTGGGAATGCAGACTAGAACAACCTCTTTGGAAGACAGTGTGGCGATTTCTGAAAGAACTGGAAATTGACCTTCCATATGACCCAGCAATCCTCCTATTGGGAATATACCTGAAGGAACTCAAATTATTCTACATAGAAGATACCTGCACACGTATGTTTGTTGCAGCTCTATTCACAACAGCAAAAACCTGGAACCAACCATGTTGCCCATGGAAGCTGAACTGGATTAAAAAAATGGGTTACATATACACAATGGAATATTTTGCAGCCACAAAGAAGGACAAATATATGCATTCTGCAGCAACTTGGATGGATTTGGAGTCGATCATACTCAGAAACATAGAACTGAGTTCCATATGTTCTCACTCATAAGCTGACCTTGAACAATTACAATGCTATAAGAAAGCGATTGGCAGTAGTGGGAAACTGTCAGGGGTGGGGAGAGGTGGGATTGGCAGTTGAGGGAAACTGCTAGGGGAGGGAGGGGAATACTTCATCCACAAGGGTACCTGCATGATCAATGTTTATATACCTAACCCTGAAATGTGCCTCACATCTTTATAGTAAAAATTTTTTTAAAAAAAGAATTGCTATTGTTTTTTTTTCCAACTACGATTGGCAAAGCAAAAAACTCTTCTATCACAATCTCATAGTAGAAAGTCACTGTGGTGACACCCACTCAAAACAAAGGCTCCCATCCCTCCACCTAATGAGAACTGATCTTCCCGGCTAGATCCCCAGCTTGACCTTCAAGACCCAGGTCCTGGACACATGACATCCTAAGAATCTCCAAGAACAGCTCTTGACTCCTCCCTGGATCCGGCCCCAATTGTCTCTCGTTCTCACATCCTCTCCTGCTCAGCCACTGCCCCACCATGTGCTCAGGCCCAGACTGGAGGTAGGCTCTTCCTCCCTATGCCCTCACCCAAGTCCAAAGCGTGCCCTACCATGGCCTCTCTTTTTAATTTAATTTTTTTAGTTGGAATCTCACTCCATCACCTAGGCTGGAGTACAAGTAGCACCCTCACGGCCACCGCAGTGGCGACCTGCTGGGCTCAGGCGATCCTTCCACCTCAGCATTCTAAGTAGCTGGGACTACAGGCACGCACTACCATGCCCAGCTAATTTTTTTGATTTATTGTACAGATGAGAGCTCGCCAAGTTGCCCAGGTTGGTCTCAAACCCGTGGACTCAGGCACTCTTCTCGCCTCTACCTCCCAAAGTGCTGGGATGACAGGCATGAGCCATCACACCTGGCTGCCATGGCCTCTCACATGCACCCCGAGTCTGTTCCCCACCCCAGCCCCCAGCAAGCCTTGCTGCAGCCTCTCACATGCACCTGAGTCTGTCCCCTGCTCCACCTCCCAGCAACCACAGGACCTAGACACCATGTCTCCTTCTGGGACACAGCGAGAACCCCTGACAGTGTCCCCCTTCCATCCTGCTGACACCTGTCCCTCCCCATGGCTGTGCTAGCCTCTCAATGACATAGAAGGTGTCAGGCAATGTCGTGGTTCACCTTCCCAAGGCGTCTCATGACACTCTTGGTGAAATGTAAGCTCTTCATCAGGGTGTGTAAGGTTCGGTATGAACTGGTGTCTGCTCGTCCACCAGACCCAAGATCCTCCCTCCCGCCATGTCCCTGACCCTCTCAAGGGTCTCCGCAGGCTACAGTCACTCTACCTCAGGGTTGATTTATGACGCTCTTGTCCACAAACGCCTTCTCCTCAGGCTTCTGGGCTGGATTCTTCTCTTGCACCAGATGCCAGCTCATACATCCCCTCCTCAGATGGCCCTTCCTGATCAATCTCTCTAGCTGGGATATTTATCACTTGGCCATGACTCCTGGAGGCAACACTGTCCTGGTCCCATACTCCCTAAGTATCTGTGCATGTCCCTGGGACGTGGAGGGCCTTCAGCATGCACATGGGACGAAAACGCTGTCGGGATCCATCAGAGACTCCAGGTGTGGAGAGAGAAGTCCTTGGGGACACCTTGCCAGAGACACTGTGAGGCTATAATGATGCTAAGACCACCTGTCAGAACTGCCATTGACAGGGACTTGGGCTTAGCTCACCTTTGCATCTTAAGAAAAATCACAAAGGCTTGGGAAGGAATGTCAAAGTGCAACAAGGAAGGGACGAACATGGCCCCCGGGAGGGTGACTGGGAGCACAGGGTGTCCCGGGTGGAACATCCTCCATAAACATGGCTACACACTCTCCAGGGCCTTCCCCAGCCGGGCAGTTGGACAGGGACTTCGTCTAACACACCATCGTCTTTCCTACACAAAGCCCCAGATAGAGAGGTGCACTCTTGCCCATGAGACGATAACCCAGACCTAGCAGACACACCATTCATGTCTTTTGCCTGCATGAAGAAGGAATCCAGTTGTCACCCTTATAGAGGGGACATCACTGGAGGGGTTCAAGACCCCAGGCAGGCTCAGCAGCTATCCCCGCCTGGGTCTGATGGGCATGCATTCAAGTTCTGCCCTGACATTTTTTGTTGCAAGTTCCTCACCATCAAAACATGGAAAATATATTTCATAAAGATTGTTGGAGAGCTGGGTAGTCACTCCTGTAGTCCTAGCATGTTGGAGGCTGAGGTGGGAGGATCGCTTAAGCCCACGAGTTCAAGACCAGCTAGTCCGAGACTAGCATGATCCCAACTCTACAAAAAAGTTAGCCTGGCATGGTGGTGTATTCAGAATCCCAGCATCTTGTGAGGCTGTGGCACAAGGATCACTGGGGCCTAGGAGTTCGAGGCTATAGTGAGCTATGGTTATACCACTGTACCGTTCCAGGCTGGGTGACAGAGCAAGACCCTATCTCTAAAAAAGTAAAAATAAAAATAAACATTAAATAAATAAGTAAATGGCAAAACCGTGACATTGCAAGGGAGAAACCCAGTAGATGCCACCTGCACCTAGAGATGAAAGTTGGCCTTAACCAGCAAAGGGACAGTGACATGGTGGTCTCCAGGTGTGATGTACTGAGGGTCACAGCCTCATGCCCATAATTTTCCTGCCAGAAATGCACAGCAGAATCCAGCCCATTGACAGACCCAAAGTGAGGACAAGCTGCAAACTGGCTGGCCAGTCATCATCACAGATGCCATGGTCAAATGACAAGAGAGACAAGGGGCCACTCCAGATGAGGGGACATAGAGGCCTGGTGGCTGAGATGGGGACACCAACTGAGGGGCAGGTCTATGGGTCAAAATGATGCTGTGGCATTGGGCATGCTAAGTTGTTAGGGCTACAGGATGTCCAGTGATGACATCACAGGCAGGCAGATGTGCAGCTCCCCTGTGGGAAGCCTGGGCTTGGTGAGGGTGACCCAGGGAGGAGGAGGTGTTGAGTGGTAGAAGTTGAGGCTCTGAGCCTCTTGCCTGTGAGCAGACTTGGTCCTGGGACCTTCCTGCTGGAATCCAGTGGCATACAGCGGGGCTGAGAGTGGAATTCTCGGGCTGCAGGGGATCTTCCCTGAGGACCCTATGAGATGACTTTTTAATTTTTTTTCCCATCACTTAAAATAGTCACCCAGGTTGGGAAGAAACCCAGCAGTCCTTCCAGTGCATCTTCGGTTTTCTCTTTCTCCGTGTAACCAGAGCAGAAATGTACATTTCCTTTTATTCTTGACATTCATTTTCTCAGTATCATGGAATTAATGGCAAGTAGCAGCCTGGACACAGCCCTTTGTCCCTTTTACTCTGTCAAGGTTCATCTACAGTTTGTTTTCAAGGAAATCTGTTTGCATCAGCCACCTTCAATGAGTTTGAGGAGCAGTGGTCTGTCCCACCCACCAGAAATCTTGTTTATAGTGGTATCTTAGCTCTGGCTCCCTAGAAGGAAGCCTGAGATGGGATCTTCAGCAAACGACTTACTGAAGGAGTGTTTTCTGGAGGAACTTCTGGGGAGTGAGGGAAGCAAAGAAGGACACAACTGAGAAAACATAGGGGTCAGGTGAGGTCTAGCCTCAGGCAGTTCCACGGCTGTCCCAGACCTCAGTCAGTCACTGGCCACAGGATGCTCCAGGGGAGTAAGGGGTTAATCTCCCAGATTGATTTGGGAGAAGCAGCTCCCCTAGCCAAGACCCATCCCCCTAGAGAGCAGCAAGTGTGAGTTGTCAGCAGCCAATACCTTCAGGAGCTGCGACATGTAGGAGACTAGGCAGTGCACCAGCACATCTGCCATGGTGAGTATCCTTGATTGGCAGGAAAGCTCCAGCTATAAAGAAATGTCACTGGAAAGCTGAGAGACTCTATTCAGTCCTGGGCATTAACACAGAGCCCAGCAAGGCCAGCAAGAAATCAGGAGGAATTTATGACGATGAACAGTATCTTAAAGAAAATGAAATGACAGCCCCTAGGAGAAGTGGCAGGCAGTGTCACATGTCTGCTTAACCAGCAAGTGCATCACTGCAAACAACACAACGTGTATTTGCAGAGTGTATTTCAGCAAATCCAAACCAGCTTCTGCCCTGGCGACCTTCACCTTGAGTTCAGACCTGTAAAAACACACTTGGTTTCTGTTGACAAAAGATACCAAACTCTGTAAAATATTTTTAAAGGTTTATTCTGAGCCAAATGTGAATGGCCTAGGCCTGTGGCGCTGTCCCAAGAGGGCCTGAGAACAGGTGCCCCAAATGGCTAAATTACACTTACACCCCAAGGGGGTGCTTGCAGCTCATAGGTGGATTCAAAGATTTTCTGACTGCCAATTGGTAGAAAGAGTTAAGCTCTGTGTAACAATTTTGAAACTGGTGAAAGAAATACTGATTTAAGGCCGGGTGTGGTGGCTCACATAAATAAATCCTGTCACTTTGGGAGGTTGAGGCAGGAGGATTGCTTGAGCCCAGGAGACCGAGACTAGCCTGAGCAACATAACAACTCCTCGTCTCTACAAAAATAAAAAAGCGCCAGGTGTGGTGCATGCCTGTATTCCCAGCTACTCAGGAAGCTGAGGCAGACGGATTTCTAAAGCCTAGAAAGTCAAGATGTGGTGAGCCATTGCACTCCAGCCTGGGCAACTTGGCGAGACCTCGTCTCTACAATAAATAAAACACTAGCCAGGCATGGTAGCACGTACCTATAGTTCCAGCTACTTGGAAGGATGAGGTAGAAGGATTTCCTATGACCAGCAGGTTGAGGTTGAGGCTGCGGTA
>CAUYQG010142741.1:0-23138 GCA_963574415.1 Tarsius wallacei | reverse complement strand
CCGAGCCCGGCCAATTTGTTATCTTTTATAGTAGGAAAAAACTATACAGGTGGCCTAAAAAGCCCACCTTCTTTGCCTGGGGGGCTCCCAGCTGTGCCATATGGCTGAGGCCGGACTGGTCAGGCACGTGTGTGCCCAGTCACAGGGCTCCCCATTGAGGCTGCGCCTTGTCTCACCTCACTGTGCTCCTGGTGGGGTAGGTGGTGAGTGACTGGGGTGCATTTGTCTGTGGACAGAGTTGTTGGCCGCGGTGTCCCAGGAGTGTGCCCACTCAGGTCATTGTGGCCCAGGGTCCCCTGGAGCCCTTCATTCACAGCTTCAGGCCTGTGTGTCAGGTGGGAAAGAAGCTCCCAGGTACAAGGAGGAATCCGAGACCAGGTCTGCTGTGTGATGTTGGACCTGTGGCTTGTGGCCTCTGAACCATGCGTTCCAGTGTGGTGCAGGGTGAGGCAGCATTTCAGCATCTCTCCCGGTGCTGGAAGTCAGGCTGTGCAAGGTTGGTGGGATGGCCACTCTGTTTCTTGCCCATGCGCCTTCCTCCTGCATGGTGACCCTCTGCCCTCCGATGATGGTGTCCTGCCTTCCAGATGACGCGTTCATCAACCCGCATCTGGCCAAGATCTTTGAGCGGGTGAGGCAGAGTGCTGACTTCATGCCGTTGAAGCAGATGACGGTGAGGCAGCTGGGTGCCGGTTCTGGGTCCATCATTGCCCTTTCGTTGGAGGGGAGCTGAGGCAGCTGTTGGAGGGGCAGACCGGGTACTTTTCAGGGTGCCCAGGCTGTGCTCAGGGCTCCTCCCTGGCTTTCCCCTCCAGAAAACCCTCAACAACGACCTGGGCCCCAACTGGCGGGACAAGCTGGAGTACTTCGAGGAGCGCCCCTTTGCAGCTGCTTCCATCGGGCAGGTGCACCTGGCCCGCATGAAGGGCGGCCGTGAGGTGGCCATGAAGATCCAGGTGAGGCCCTGGCGTGTGTGTGCTTGTCCCCATGGGGGCAGAGGGCAGGGCTGGGGCCCTGCATTGTGAGGGCCTTCGTAGTTCACGACCCCCAGGGCAGGGCCCATGTTTCATTTGTCTGTTTCCAGCGCCTGGTGGACACACACTGGACGCCTGAGAAATATTTGCTAAATGAGTGACTGTGGAGGGTGGGGGTGGGCTGGCCTCTCAGCAAGCTTGGTTTGGGATGGGCAGGGGTGGCGACAGGTGGTTGTCTGCCTGTGGGGTCTGAGCTGGTGGAAGGGGCCCTGAGCCAGGGGTGGGGAGTGGGAGGCGAAGGTGGAGAACCGGGCTGTGGGGCTGTCATGGGGCCTGCCTTGGCCTGGGTAACTCCGCTTCCCTGCCTGCAGTACCCTGGTGTGGCCCAGAGCATCAACAGTGACGTCAACAACCTCATGGCCGTGCTGAACATGAGCAACATGCTTCCGGAAGGTCTGGGCTGGCCTGTGGGTCAAGGGCAGGAGTGGCGGCGGGCGCCTGGGATGGACTTGGGGACCAGAGGGCCTCCCTGCAGAGCCCCTCCCCGTGGTGACACCTTCCTCCCTGGCCCAGGCCTGTTCCCTGAGCACCTGATCGACGTGCTGAGGCGGGAGCTGGCCCTCGAGTGTGATTACCAGCGGGAGGCTGCCTGTGCCAAGAGGTTCAGGTGTGGTCCCTCGCCTGTTGTTCCCACCGGGGAGGCCGAAGAAGGTCCCTCTGGCTCTGAGGGGTGGGAGGCTGGGGCCCCAGCCTGGGACTGTAGCCACACCCCCTCCAGAGCAAAGCAGGGCCTCTGCCTGGGGAGGCTGTCCCGGGGGGCGGTGAGCAGGGTCTGTGTCCAGGGTGTGACCTCCCATCACACCCCTATCAGGGAGCTGCTGAAGGACCACCCCTTCTTCTACGTGCCCGAGATTGTGGACGAGCTCTGCAGCCCCCACGTGCTGACCACGGAGCTGGTGTCTGGCTTCCCCCTGGACCAGGCCGAAGGGCTGAGCCAGGAGATTCGGAATGAGGTGTGTCTGAGCTGGCAACAGGATGGAGCTAGGGTGTCCTCGTGTGTGGCTGTGCCATGACCTCACGGTGTGAACCGTGGCCTTGCAGTGAAGCAGCACTAGCGGGACTTACGGGGACAGGAGGGCAGCTGCTGCCTTCCCCAACCTAGGCGACACTGGAATCAGTCACCTGGGCTGGTGGGCCAGTGGGAGTCGGAGACATTCAGCCCGACCCCCAGGGTGCCAGGCAGCCTGGTACTGCCTGACAGAGCCCCCCACCCCACCCCAGATCTGCTACAACATCCTGGTCCTGTGCCTGAGGGAGCTGTTCGAGTTCCACTTCATGCAGACAGACCCCAACTGGTCCAACTTCTTTTATGACCCTCAGCAGCACAAGGTGAGCCCCTGGGTGGGTGAGGGGGGGTGGCGCAGCTGGGCCTGAGAGCCTCTCTGGAACAGGCACAAGCCCCTTGGCTTGCCCCCCATCCCAGAAAGATCAGACTGATCTTCCTCCCTTGGGTGCAGCCCCCCCCTGCCCCGCGCCACCCCCCCTCAGACGACCAGGACAAACTTTCCTGATGTCACAATCTCCAGGTGGCTCTGTTGGACTTCGGGGCAACGCGGGAATATGACAGATCCTTCACTGACCTCTACATTCAGGTATGGCAGGAGCGGGGCCCGCGCCTGGGCCTGTGATCCTGAGGCGGGGACAGGATGCTGGGCAACTTGGAGGGAGAATGAGTGGACTCCTGCCCGTGTCCCCACGAAGGGTGCCTGTTCCCAGGGCTGGTGACAGTGGGCAGGCACGGCCGAGTCAGGCTCAGCACTGGCTGTGTTCCCAGGCCAGGGTCTCGAGGGGACGGGAGAGGATGAAAGCGGGGTGGTCTCGGGGTTGGCATGCGGCTCCCTGGGACATCAGGAGCTTTTCTTTCCGTGCTGCCCCGTGGCCCCCTCCTGTGCCTCCACCAGATCATCAGGGCCGCCGCCGACAGGGACAGGGAGACTGTGCGGACGAAGTCCATAGAGATGAAGTTCCTCACTGGCTATGAGGTCAAGGTGAGTGGTGCTGCCTGGGGTGGGGGCCAGGGCTGCTGGGTGGGCCAGGAGGGTGGGCGCGGACTACTCTTGCCTTTAAAATCTGAAGTGGAATCTTAGTATATAAATGGATAAACGCACAGGGGGCAGCTGCCCTCGGGTGGTCTCCGCAGAGCCCAGGCCTCCTCAGGCAGTCTGAAAGCTGGGCCGGCCCACCCAGTGCCTGCATGCTGTGCGTGTGAGATTTTCCAAGCGGGCAGCTGCGTGGGGCACTCAGGAGACTCGAGCAGCTCTCATTTCTGCCTCCCACTCTCACCCACTTGGGAACTTGAGTCTGTGGGCTTGTGCAGGTGGGATGGGGGAGAGCTGGGAGAAATCCTAGCAGCCTTTTGAGGGGAATAGTCTGTGTTCCTGTCTCCCAGAAGCCACTGGGAAAGCAATGCTCCCTCTCCTTGACACTGGGGCAGGGGTTAGAGAGACACGGTCAAGTCTTGGGGTCACCACCTAGGAGGTGTGTCATTTTAGGCAAATTAGTGTCTTGGAGCCTCCCTTATCTCAGTTGTAAAACAGAGCCAATTATACTTGCCTCAAAGCCCTCAGTACACAGCAGCCCCTTACTGTCTCTTCTGTTTGGCCACTTCCACTCTGAGGCTGGACTTGATTCCTGGCCCCAGTCTGTGGATGGTTTGCCACTCTCCCCTGTCCTGCTGGCGCCAGTCACTTCTCAGGTTCCTCCATTAGGCTGCTAGTTCTCTGTGGGCAGACAACCAGCCCTGAGCCCTGTACCCAGCAGAGGACCACAGGCAGTGACCCGGGCAGACTCTGGTGGGCTTGTGGGACATGCCTGGTGGGCCGGCTCTCCCAGCTCAGGCTTATTGACTCCTGTTTTGGATAGAACAGTGTTTTGCTGAAACTTTGTGTGCTGCCAGGCAGGGCTCACTACATATTCTGTCACCATGCCCTCTTGCCTCACACCAGTCCAGACCACACATCAGTGTTGTGTTCCTGGCCCCTGTGGGTTTAGTTCATGCCCCTTACCGTCATTTAATCTAGTTAAAAACAAACCAGAACACTCGCCTGCCTGCCATTCTCCTCAACTTCTGAACAGGGCTTTCAGTGAGAACTTGGTAGCTAGCAGGGCACAGTGGCAGGAACCCAGGGCTCTCAAATCTTGTTGTCCTCTACCCTTCCCGTTCTCCCCTCAGGTCATGGAAGATGCCCACTTGGATGCCATCCTCATCCTAGGAGAGGCCTTCGCCTCAGATGAGCCCTTTGACTTTGGCACCCAGAGCACCACGGAGAAGATCCACAACCTGATTCCCGTCATGCTGAAGCACCGTCTGGTCCCCCCACCTGAGGAGACCTACTCCCTGCACAGGAAGATGGGGGGCTCCTTCCTCATCTGCTCCAAGCTGAAGGCCCGCTTTGCCTGTAAGGCCATGTTCGAGGAGGCCTACAGCAACTACTGCCGGAGGCAGGCGGAGCAGCTGTAGCTGCAGTCCTGCCAGGCAGCTACGTGAGGGCGCCATCCTTCACGCAGGCAGAGCCAGCAGGGAGACAATGTCACCGCTGCCTTCAGACTCCTTTGCCCAGAATGAGGGTGGCTGGTTCTGACTGGGGGAGACTGCCTGGAGCCCCTGGGTGGCGCGTCACACCATTTTCAGTGCTCAATGGTTACGGGGTGAGATGGTAAGAATGAAAATGAAGGCCCATGGCTCTGTGGGAATCCGCCTCTTGTTTTTGTCCTCTGATACAACTCTAGATAAAGATAAAAAGGCAATTTTCTTTTCTTCTCCTTTTCCTAATGTGATGTTAAGCAGAAATGAGAGTGTATTCACTCCTTTGAGTCCCTGCCCCCAAACAAAACCCCAAATCACAACCAGGTGAGATTTTTTTGGATTTTATCAACTGTGTTATGAGGCTTGGTGTGTGTACATGTTTCTAGAATGAGGTGTTTCCTGCCGTCTCCTCTCCTGCCTGTGGCCTGGAGCTGGAGAAGTGCCGGTCTGAATGGCACGGTCAACAAGTGCTCCTTAGCCATGTGAAGCCTGGGCCTGCTTGGCTGGTCTTCACACTTTCTTTTTTTGTTTTGAGTTGGAGTCTCACTCTGTCACCCAGGCTGGAGTGCAGTGGCATGTGCACGGCCACCCCAGTGTTGACCTGCTGGGTTCTGGCGATCCTTCTGCCTCAACCTTCCAAGTAGCTGGAGCTACAAGTTGCCTAGGCTGGTCTCGAATCCGTGGGCTCAGGCAGTCCACTCACCTCGGCCTCGCAAAGCGCTGGGATTGCAGACTAAGCCACTGAGCCTGGCCCTTACACTTTCTCGACAACTGAATGTTTCTGGAGAACTGCTGCCTTATGGGAGGGGTTGGGAGCAGCAGAAGGGCAGGAAGGTGAGACAGATTCTGCTCTCCCTGCTGAGGGAAGGCAACATGGGGGTCTCCTCCGTTCTCTCCAAGGCCTGGAGAGGCACAGGTGTCACTGGTTACACCCGAAGGGTCATCACAGGCTCTGAATCGGACAACTCTTGTGGTTATCTAATTAACTTGTTCCAATTCAGTGAAAAAAAGTGTTTTGCTGGCCGTACCATTTCTGTGTGCTGTAAGAATTTTGGAGAATGATGGAAACTTGTAGCATCACGGCGGTAGTCTTTCCCCAGATCAGCGGCACAGCCCGTTTGCAAGGCTTGCACCTGTGCCCAGCGTGCGGCCCTCAGCACCTGAAGCTGCAAGGCTCAGCCACATTCGCTGGAGGGGCGGGAGAACGGAGGAAGCCCCGGTGCTGCTGCCGCGGCCTGGCTGCCCCGGCGCCCCGACAGGCCCCACCTCCAGGCCCTGCTGAAACAGCTATTCCTGATGCCACTGGCAACTGCAGGTGGCCAGCGACACCCACCAGTAGGGCCGACATCACAGAGCCCCTCTACAGAGACAGCCGCTTCGAGTCCTGGGGCTCACCCGATTCCTGGCTGGCGGCGTTCAGGTGGGGCCTTTCCCCCAGACCTTGAGCAAGTGCACCTGCAAAGACAGGAGCGGTGCGGAGCGGTCTGAAGTTTGGGGTAGCGGATTGCTGGGCTCCGGGACAGGATGGGAAAGGGGGGTCTCTGGGGCCACATGGTCAGCGCCGGCACCCAGCACCACCGTTGGGTCCCACGCTGACACTGCCGCGGCCCTCTGAAAGCGGCTGTGAGTTGCCCTTCGGCGCTCGGCGGAACTCCCGCCCCCGCAGGGAGGACAGCAGGGGCAGGACCCAGGCCACCTAGCCTGGGCTCTCACGAGCCTCTTCCGAACAACCTAAGCAAGTGAAGCAGCGGCATGAAGGTGGAGGGAGACGAGGAAATAACTGAGAGCTAGTATTTGCTTCTCAAGAACCACTGACTTAACTGCTGGTAGACGAGGGATTTTCTAAGGGAAACTGGAAAACGTGTGCGCGCGCGTGCGTGCGCGCCCTAGGCCTGAGAGCCGGCTGAGAACCAGAGGACGCCTGTTAAGACAGTGGGACCACTGTGGACTGTAAATGACTCCGATCCCTGAGTAAAGTTGGCTCCTGAAACTGGCCACACATACTTTTTCTTCTGTACCTGTTTTGACTTTCACGGATCGAAGGACTCCCTGTGCCTACCCACTCACCCTGGAAGACGGTGTGAGAATAGGGCAGGTCACTGTGGGGGTTTCCAGGGACTGAGTCAGTACTCGTGCGTCCCTGACATCTAGTGAAGGGCTGGACACAGTGGCACAGAAAAAAGAATACTTGTTACTGTAGGCTTTAATGGCTAATAACTGTGACAAAACATTAAGGCTAGACATTATCCTAAGTATTTTTATGTATTAACTCCTCTGATGCTCAAAGTGGGCATTTTTATAGAGTAGAAAACTGAGGCTCAGAGGTTATGTCATGGAACCAGAATCTGGAACAAGCCAGGCTGGCCTGACTGTCCTCACTCAGTTAAGTCTAAACCAAGGGCTCGTAAACTATGATCCACGGGCCAAGTCTGCCCACTGCATTTTTGTAAGTAAAGTTTTATTGGAACATTGAAGTTTTATTCATTTACGTTTTAGACTTAAAACTGTGCACTATAATGGCAGAGTTGAGTAGCTGCAACAGACTACATATGTAGCCTGCAAAGCCCAAAATGTGTATTAACTGACCATATACAGGAAAAGTTTGCCAAGCCCTGTTCTAAACCACTGCACAGCTGCTGCCTCAAAAGTATGGCAGACATAACCAATATATCACAGTAAAAAATGCCAATTACACAGGAAATGGACACAGGGAGGTTCTTAGAATAACTATTAGCAGCGACCACACTTTAGGATTTCCTTCACTGACACCACCTGGACCCCACTTGTGTTCCCAGATGTACCATTCTAACTCAACAAAAGCAGTAACAGTAACTTTGTTTCAGTGGCTACCGACGCTCATCAGTAAGCGACGTAAAATCCAACTACCCTTGCGTTTTTCTTGTCAGGGCCACTCATGACACCGGTGGCATGCAGGCAGAGCTTGGTCTTGCCGACTGAAGTGACAGAGGGAACAGTTTTGACCGGAAGAGGGGAGGTGAGAGCTCAAGAGAAGTTAACATTGTTCTTACCTGAGTTCAGGAAAAACTAAGAAAGTCCCAGATTAAACCACAGGGGGCAAAGTAGCCCTACGTCTTCTGAGGTAAGAAGCCCAGACTAAGAGGGAAGCCAAAGAAAGGTCAAGGCAGGCCCGAGAGGCCCCGTTTCTCCATTCCTCACACTTTTTAAATGGGGTGAAAAAAGACAAAATGCTCAATTCTAACAGTTCCCTGTTTTATTGCAATACATCAAATTCTGGTTAATATTAAGTGATACCAACATAAAATATTGGTGAGGAATCTCTGAAACATTTTTTACTATCCCACCTTAAATATTTCTGTGCAAAAGAATCCACGTATCATTGTTTGGTAGCAGAGAATCTCTTATAAAGTCCCCTAAGACACTGAGGGCATAAAACCAAACAAAATAAAATGAGTGACAAGAGGCCAAAGCAGTATCTTTTCCCTCCATACACACATATTTGTCAGCATTATATTCTAAACAAAAGTGATTACACCTAGGCCATGCAAAACTGTACAATAATATTACAATGAGAAAAAATACCCCTAAAAAAATGTATAAATGCTATTATACTATCAAATAAAAAGGCAGGTCATTTTGCTTTCATGAGATTGCCAAGGTTGATGTGTCACTTTCCCCCATACCTGCATCGTCGTCGTGTGTGTATGGTTGTCACTGGGAAGGGAGATGCCGGCCCTCTGCCAGGGCTGGACAGAAACCCGTGCTCCCACCGAGCCAAGCCCCTTATCTAGCAGGAGTGCACAGAGAACTCTGGATTTGAGTAATAAAGTTATAGCAAGGAAAGGGGTCTAAATGGGCTCAATGAAACACATGCAGCTGACTTAATTCAGGCCCAGGCCGGAGAGGGGTGGGAGTGGAGTACCCAGTTAATTCCCTGCTGTGCTCAGCGACAAGGGCTGTGGCAAAGTCTGACCCACGGGAGCAGGAGCGTCGGGCTGCTAAGTGTCCGTCTGGAGAGCAGATGGGAAGCCGTGGACGTGGCAAGGCCCAGAGATGACCCAGTTTATGATCCTTGCCAAAGGTGGCAAGTGGGCCTGGTGGGTTAAGAGGTCTGCCCACCCCTGCTCTGGCTTTTCCTTAATGATACCTGAGATTCCACAAAAATGCATTTCTACTCTCAGAATTCGTTGTGGCCACTAAGAAACAAAATGACGTAATTCTAACCATATGGAAGGAGGGAAAGGCTGAGAGCCAGCTGGGAATGATAGATTGTTGCTGTAAACATGATGGGAATTTCAGATTCTCCCCTGAAGTGTGGGTATGAGAATTGGTTGGAAAACCTAGTGATGGGCCCTTTTTAGTTGTATCTCAGAGCCTTAAGGCTAAGCTCCCTGGGAAAAAACATAAACCACTAAGTGTAGGGATGTGTGTATAAATATATATGTATATTTAATAACTGAAGATGTGAAATATACTTTAGCAATCATTTCACAAGGAGGAAAGCTTTTGTTTTTGGCAAATAGAAATATATATATATATGTATATATAATTTTATATACCCAAAGCACACGACAAGATTAGTCAGAATTCAGGGGAGATAAACTGGCTGGACAAAGATAGCACCAATACCAACGGATACAAACTATCCCAGAAACCCCTCTGAACACTTTTTCTTTCTACTGAGAAACAAGCGCCTGCTGTCACATATATTTTTTAAATGTCCAGCACGAAAACAAGGGATGACTTTAGACAGCAACAAAGCACATTTTCTGTGATCTTTGTTACTGACTCCTTTGAGCATTTGTTTTCCGTTTCCCTGAAACTCATTCCCTGTCTTTTCAAATCATTCTTCTCAGAAGCTTCTGGAGGAAACGGGCTTTATATTTAAGGGTGGGATAAGCCTAGTAGCATGATTATTATCTTGGGAAAACTCCCCCCAAACTATTACCCCTAGTGTTTCTCCCTAAGGCCGTGCTTTTAGAATCTAAACACATTTGGGGCTGCTCTATTAGGTCTCATGAGACTACTTATCACTGCAGTGGAAAAATTAAAAGCTACCACGGCGCAGTCCATGGATGCATATGAATGAACAGGCTGTGCAGTTAGCCTGGCCGCCAACCCTTGGCAGCTAACTCTCATCTACCCCGTGGGGAGGCTGAAGAGTATGACTCAACACAGCAACTCTAGGTTAGGTTACTTTGAGCCTAAAAGCATCCTCTGAAAAATAAGTACCTATAAGCAACACAAATTTGCAATTAGTTGTCAAAGCTAAAACTAGTCCAGGCATGAGGGATCACGCCTATGATCCCAGCATTTTGGGCAGCCAAGGCAAGAGGGTTGCTTGAGCCAGGAATTCAAGATGGCTTGAGCAACATAGTGAGATCTCATCTCTAAGAAAAGCAAAAACTTAGCCGGGCATGGTGGCTCACACCTGTAGTGCCAGCTACTCTGGAGACTGAGGTGTGGAAGGATCGCCTGGGCCTAGAAGGTTGAGGCTGCTATCAGTCTTTGATCATGATACTGCACTCAGCCTGGGTGACAGAGTGGACCCTGACTCAAAAGAAACAAAAAACAAAAAAACTAATGAATGGCTTGGTGTGGAGCCTGTCAATCTCGGCTTATCTGCCTCCTCTCTGCCTGGGAAGAGGACGGCGAGAGGAAAAGGCAAGAGGAAAGGAAACATGAGGACAGAGAGAGTGGGGAGAAGAGGGGTGGGTGCGAGTGCCCAGCGGCTGGCTGGCTAATTGAGTCCCTTCTCTCAAGTGAAGGCAGCTGAGGAGCTACTGGAGTCATCCGGCAATAACCCAACTTGAGGGCCAACCCTTGCTATTCACATGAACAAAGTACTTTTATGCTTCTTTCCAAAAAGATCTGGGAGACTGGAACTGTGCAGTTCCCCAAATAAAACAGAATCAAATCTGAGCCAGCACCAAATCCAGCATGCTTGCATGTCAACGCTGTTATTTGTAAATTCCTACTGTTTGCAGTATGACCTCCACAGGACCCTTTCTTCCCTCACTGACCCCAGGGCATCGCCCTGGACCCACGCCCGCTCCCTGCACACGCCGCAGGCAGGCTGCACAGGCTCCTGCCAGTCAAGGTACAGTGGCAGGTGTCGGTGGTGAAATGACAGGGCCTGAACCCTGCAACCCAGATTAGCAATGCAGGAAGACTTGCCCCATTTTAGCTGGATTCTAAAGAAGAGAAAACCCTGTTTCTATTTCTCAGAGTAACATAGATGAAAAGTAAAAGAGAGGCAGAATCTCTTTACTTCCATGAGATATTTTTATTTTTATCTCCTCTACTCATGTGCTTAACTGGTAAAATGACTCTATAAGTAAGTTCTTCTGGTTCTGCATCTCATTTCCTCATGGCAATTAAAACAGCAGGAATCCAAGTGGAAACGTAACTGACAACACAATACAGCAAGTGAGGGAGGAATCCAGTCAACACGGACATGCTGGGCTCACGGGCGCCTGTGCCCTGGGTGTGGGAAGAGCGTTTGGTTAAGGCTGCTCAAGGCCTTGTTTTGAGGTTTTTCTATTGTTTGGTAGTAACAGCCCTTCTTCCGAGACTTATCTGAGAAAGCTCACGCCCACCCTTAACAAACAGACTCCTCCCTGGGAAACCATCCACCTCACTGTAACTTAGAGAGGGGCAGTATCAGCCCAGGAAAAAAGCACTTTTAGGAGCTCTTTTACGGGCCCTCAGAAGCCATAATACTCTGTATGGCCTTTCAGGTGGAAGGGAGCAGAGGTGACAGAATCGAATTTCTATATTCATCTGCAGAAGATACCAAAATATAATACAAATGAGAAGTGTGGTTCAAATTCTACCACTAGAAAAGAGGCGTCTTGGGTAGAGGTGAGTCTGCCTTAATACTCCAGTGCCCAGGCTGCACGCCAAGCCAGTGGTCTCCACAGCTCCCCAGCAACGGTAGCCTGTGACCAGTTTAAGGGCAGGGCACTAAAGGGAACTGATTTCTCTCCCTCTCCAAATGCCAGACTGAGGCCTTTGCACCCTTTGCATTACTTAGCTGGAAAACTGACAAGAAACACATTTCTTTAAATTAAATCTTCTCTCTCTCTTATATATGCATCCATCTTTTGTTGAATACAAGATGCTTCTTTTGATTATATACATTCAGTATTTAACTTCTATATTTATGGATTCAAACTCTGTATTGTATTAAAATATGCATTGTTTTAACTCATAAGGATTTCCTGGCAACAGTCAGTTGACACTCACTGTGGAATGAGAGCTTAGCGTGCCACTCCAGGGACAGGTTCTCCCTGCAGGATGTGGAGAATCCTGTGAGCTATTTTCATACTAGAATGAGACTCTACTGTGAAAACAAAATCAGTCTAATCTTATTCTTAACACTTATGTAATCTGTCTACTTAAGCTACCTTTGGGGGAGGGGGAAAATATTATGGAAAGTAACTCTAAGTATATGGAATGAAATCAATATTACTCTAAGCTGCTCGATGCAAGTCTGCCTCTGCTGTTGCTGTTAGGCCGGGGTGTGGGTCTGCGAGTCATGTCGTCAGAACTCCGGAATCCCTGCCCTGCTACTGCTGCCAGCCCTGGTGGTTCAGGCCAAGGTGGGAGGAAGAGATGGAAGTGAGAGAGGAGGGGGTGGAGGGGAGCTGAGGCGCGAGGTCCAAGCAGCTCACGGATCCCAGCTCCCACGGTCGGTGCTCTCCAGAGAGAGGCTCTTGGTCTTTCGGGGTGAAACGGGGCTCGGGGGGCTGCTCAGGTTGGAACTGTTGGAAGCTGTGGAATGCCGCGGAGAATCAGAGTCCTGCAAAGTCCAGAGTGAAACAATGAGAAACGGAGGGGCAAAGGAGGGGCTCAGGGGAGCATGGACGCCCTCCTGCCACCCTGACCAGAGCAGGCTTCCGTACCGTCAGCAGAAAGACCTTTTGTGAGCCGAGGAAAAGGCACAGAACACAGCACATGCTCAAAATCTTTTCTGCAAGCCTTTGGAAATGTAGGTATTTTCACATAAAAGCCACGAGATGTCTGAACACCTCTGGGAAAACTGCAGCCTGCAACCCAAGTGACTGGCCCTGCTGTCCCCGGCTGAGAGCGGACGCCGATCCCCTGCTGCAGCCCAGGCCGATCTCAAGGTGGTGGGATTACCCAGGCAAACGCACTCATCTTTTTGGTTCACGACGTCTTCAAAGTCTTGCCTCTAGGTGTGGTTGCCGCCCACACGCCACTCACCTCTCCGTCATAGTCCCTCGCCGGGGCATCACTGCCTTGGTCCATGCCTCCAGAAGACAATGAGCCCTCTGATGGGGAGGGCATGGGTTGCCGCTTTGCATTGTAGCTTCCTCCAGAGAATTCCCTCTTTAACGCACTGCCATTCTGTGTGGACGACCCTACAGTACATCATGCAGGCAACATTTTATCTACATGGACGAGGACAGTCCTCTAGAAGCGTACAGACTGCTGGCTGACAAGCCGTCCTTCCCATGCCCCAAAGTCACCCTCCCTGATGGAAAGTTCAACTATGGTACCTTTGCCCCCAGGCTCAACCCTGAAGTCCACAATCTCACTTGTGGTTTCTGTTACACCCAGTCATGGGACTCCAGCTGAGCGGGCAGCACCTTCCAGGCTGTGCCACCTGCCTGAACACCCTGCCTGCTGATATTCCCACAGAGTCCTCAAAGTCCCCACCTTCCTGGTGCTGCCTTATCTTTCCCAGCCCCTGGGGGCTCGCATGGCATCTTTCCAGGCAGCCATTCTGCAGCACTTTTGAAATCATGTTACCTTCATGTGCCTGCCACTCTCCTAACAGATGGGCGTCTCTGCCTCTCCAGGGCCTGACACGGGACCTGGCACATAGCAGGCTCCAAATAGACACGAACCATCCCTAGATAAAGATGCCGCCACCTGATGCAGAAATATCACTTAGCTTCTAGAGAATTTTCATTAAAAAACAAAGAAAACATGAAACGAATACTTTTACTTCATAGGGCAAAAAGCCTGGGGTGTAAAAATGAGGTTAAATTTCTTCAAAATCCCCTCTATTTTAATCTTAGTGTTGGAGTATATAACAGGGGACCAGCAGCATTCACAGAAAGAAAAGGAAGACAAAATAACCCCAAAACAACAAAAAAAACACCCTTGGAAATATCAGGGGTAGAGTTAGTACCTATTTAAAGCTCTTAGCGTTTCTACTATTCTTTAGTTTTTGTTTAAAAAATGTTTTAATCTTGCCAAGTTTCAATATTAGGATCACTGGTCAAAAAAGACTGGGCTGAGGTTTTAGTACAACTGTGTGCAATAGACTGTGATTGTTTCAATTTTTTGCTGGTTTTAACATGTCTCAATTTTTTTTTTTTATATTAAGAACTCAGTGAAAATGTCAAAAGATGACCGTTTAAAGTACACTTATCTAGTGGCACCAAAAAATAGAAGTGCTCAGAAATAAACCGAACAGCAGCCTGTCTGGCTGACTCTGTGCTTGGTAATGCCCCTTCTGCCTCCTTCTGTCCTCAGTTTCCTTATGAAGCTCCTAGGCTGCAGTCAGAGACACACGTGCATCTCCCTGACATGTAGCTGACTTACTGCGGAGACCCGCAGCGCGGGCTGTACCCCGTGTATTATATGATGGAGCTGTAAAAGTACCAATGCCTGGCCCAATCCCACAGCAGGTACAGCAGAATTTGGGGTTTAACTTTTGAAAGCTCTCCTGATGATTCTACAATGTACCTTGGGCTGAGAACCATTGACAATCTCACTCCCTGGGAGATGTGCTTTGCCCTAGCACCCTATCACCCCACCACTCAGCTTACAGAAATGGCTTTTGCTAGACACGCGCTGGTTTTCATTTGTTGATATGTTTCTTTGGAAATACCCTCTTTACTTTCTTGACATAGATCTTCTGTCTCCTTAGATACAACCTGAGGGCATATATCATTTTTATTTAATTTTTCTTCCATTTTCACGCATAGTTCAGGGCTCAGTTCAACAACAACTATTGTATAAGATATTTTAAACTTCTGTCATTCTGCAGAGAATATCCAAACTGTCAGAGATATCTGCTTTCTGCTTACTGATTATGTGACTTCAAGCAAGTTATTCTACCTTTCCTATAAATAAGAAGATAAAGTCTCACCTGTAAATAAGAAAGTAAATTCTACCACAAAGGATTTTTGTGGGAACAACTCAACACTCAATGCATGAAAAATAAAATGCAAGACAGGAAGTGTGAGTGGGGCCCACATCGTGCCTATACGCTCCTGTCTCCTTCCTCCTCCCTAGTAATCATTTACAGAACAGAGAACTTGACACCAGTGATTTACGGTTTTTTTTCTTTTTTAACTTTTCAACTTCTGGAACCTTTCCTTTCAAAGAGAGGTTATACTCAAACACTACAATCTTTAAAAACTTAAGGTGGGGCTGTTTTGCTTGAACAGCAAAAGGTGCCTGGGTGCAAATCTGACATACTCTACACAGGCATAGCCTCTTTTCTAGAGATTTAGGTGGTGATTCTGGGGTAGTGGGTCTTATCCCACAGGTGGACTGGGATGGGGTCATGGTGAAAACTGCTGTTTTAATCTGACTTCACGCCACGTCTGGCTGTGGGAGTTCCTGTGTTTCCTACGCAGACTGACAACATGGCTCTCCTGTTTCTTCGTGTGTCCCTTGGCTGTCTGTTCTGGAGATGTTTTACATGAGCTGGGCTATTCTTGAAGTCAGCAGGAGGCCCTCTAAATACTAGATGCACCTTGGAATTCCTGGGCTGGTCTTTCCTCTTATGTCCATACTGTACAAACAGCTTGCAACCAGGGATCTCAAAAAGGCTAAACTTGATTAGCACATTAAGGGTCTTGGCAGGATGGCTGTAGTTTGTTTGCGTACTGGCAGCAGAGACGGGGGCCCTCACTTCCTTACTGCAGGTATACCACTATTTGGGGAATGGAGACCCCAGAAGCCCAACCCCCACCAGTACACAATATGCTCATGTGACAAACATGCACTTTACCCCTGGATCTAACCACCAGCCCCCCAATCTCTGTATTACAGATCCTACCTTTTTCCTGAACGTCTACAAACCCCAAAGCCCTAAAAACCACGTTTTTCACATGTTTGATGCAAACTCATGTGATGGCAAAACCTAATCAGGACTGACTAGAGGCTGATTGTAGGAATTATTTATAGAGACTACATGTAGTTATATATTTACAGTGTGAACAGTCATACCTTTTGCTGTATAACTATTAATGTGTTTGTGTGCACTATTTCAGATCTAGCTGGTAATGTAACATAATATATGGCAGATTTTTAATAATTTTCCAAAATGTAAAAAAATTCGGAAAACAAAAATCTGGCCCCAAGGGTTTTGGGTAAGGGATTATGGACCATTACTTAATTACCTAATTATTAATGTTGTGACATTCATCTTTGCACCTTAACTTATATCTATCATTGTATCTAGCTACCACTAATAAAGAGAAAAGTAGCCGGGCTCGGTGGCTCAGCCTGTAATCCCGCGCTTTGGGAGGCTGAGGTGGGTGGACTGCCTGAGCCCACGGGTTCAAGACCCGCCTGGGCAACTTGGCGAGACCTCATCTCTACAATAAATCAAAAAATTAGCCGGGCGTGGTAGCGCGCGCCTGTAGTTCCAGCTACTTGGAAGGCTGAGGAGGAAGGATCGCTGGAGCCCGGCAGGTCGAGGCTGCGGTGGCCGGGAGCGGCCACTGCACTCCAGTCTGGGTGACAGAGTGAGACTAACTCAAAAAAAAAAAAAAAAAGAGAAAAGTAATTAAGTGGTTTGTCATTTTTCAACTGGCTAGCTTTTTTCACTGTGGTCAGGGCTACATACTGGGTAGAGATGGTTTTAGGAGATAATGGCAAGAAAGTGGCACGCTGCAATTTCAGCTTCTGCTTGTCAGCTGAAAGCTCCTTGAAAGGATGCTCTGTGTACATGCAGCCAGTCTCCAAAAGAAGCATCTCTTCTTAGTATCCACACATTTTCTGTGGTCCCCTCCGACATAGCACCAGGGCAGTCGGCGTGATCAACAACATACTGCAGAAGTAATGGTGGAGCACATCAGGTTCTAAGACTGCTGCTTCTGTCTCTTGGATCGCTTGTTCTGGGGGAAGCCAGCTGCCATGCACAAGGTAACATAAGCAAGGTATGGAGAGGCCCATGCTGGTGAGGATGGAGGTCTCCTACCAAGTCAGCAAGAAACTCAGGCCTGCCCACAGCCGTGTGGCTGAGCCTGGAGGTAGGCTCTAGTCACAGCCGACCTTGAGCAGACAGCAGTTCAGCAGACACTTGACTACAACCAAATGAGAAGCCCTGGATCAGAACCCTTCAGCCTAAGATGCTCCTAGGTCTTGGCCCCAAGAAACCGTAGGATATGTTTGCTATTGTAAGCTTCTAATTTTGGGCTAGTTTCTCATGCAGCAAGAGATAATCAATACAGCATCATTTGCCTTTACACTGCCAGAACTTAAAAACAATACCTGGGCACAAAGTGAGCACTGAAACCAACAGCTGCTGAATGAACACCACCATATGAATGGAGGAAACTCCGTCTACGTTAGAAGACTTGAACTCGAACATCTAACATTCAAGAATACAAGGCGACGAGTAAGCTTTCTGACTGAATGACTTTTAAATGTGAAATAGGATTCAGTGCAATTATAGTTTCTCTGAGAGTTGATTTCTATGGAAGTGAAAAAAAGAGTTCATTGAAATTGCAATGAACACTCTGGGGCTGCATTTATGTTGGCACGCAAGTTACATTCTCTTTGATCACCATGCCATGCTACGGAAAACACACATTTGAGAAAGTTACAGAAAAGCAGCCCTTTGGCCAAAAACAGTCTTCCCCAAGTCAAAAGCTACAATAGCCATTTGACAATCTATAACCTCACTGCTTATAATCCAGGAGCTACCAAAAACTGCAGTAAATTCGATGAGACTAAATTTTTTTCAATTGGTCAGATGTCCCTCTTATTCTGAGGTAAGCAGCTTTTAGTATCTTTGTATACTTCTATTCAAGTAGACATCTTCTGACACGCCTTTCTTCCCTTCCCTCCCCCGCCAAAAAGTTGCTCCTGGGCGGCAGCCAAACGTAAGGCCACCAAGGAGCAGTTTTCTCCTCTCAATGGGGCCTTAGCTCAGGGCTCTGTTCAGAATATGGAAAAGAGATGCTGCAGTTCAAGGCCTGCTCTCAGCGCCTCCTGCCCCGATGCTACTCTTGCCTGCCGCTAGTTCCCTCTGCATCTGGCAGCCAGAGGGGCCGTTTTAAGAGTGGGTGAAGAGAGAGGCTAATCCTTGAGACTGTGAGCCACCTGAAAGCAGGTCATACAGGATTTTATTCCCAGCACGTTAGTGAAGAGTTGGCATGTAATGGAAACTCAAAAACGTGCTCTGGGTGAATAAACGTTCTCTCACTGTTGCAGTAAAAGGGTATATTCCTTAATCTGTCCCTGGCCCTTTTTGAGCTCATCAAACACACTGATTTCTTTCCTGCCTTGAGACCTCTGTACATGCCTGGAGTGCCCTACCCCAGTCCCCTCTCAAACTAAGGGAGTCAATGGTAACACCCCAAGGCTGCGCAGGAAGTCTAGGAGTCATCCTTAACTCCTCCCTCCCCCTTACATTCCCGCAGCGGATTCATCAGCGAGACGTTCTGCTTCTACCTCCTCCTCGTCATCCTGCCGCTGCTGTATCCCGGCCCTCATCAGCTTCCGCCTGGCCTCTGCCCAGTGCCTCCTGCCTTGATGCTGCTTCCACTCTTGCCTGCCTCTAAACCACTCTCCACTTGGCAGCCAGAGTGACCGTTTTAAGAATGAAGATTCTTCCCTACTTAAAACTCTTCAAAAGCTTCCTTTTGCATTTTGAATAAAATAAACAAAAGGCTTACCTTGCTCTTCAAGTCCCTGCTGATCTGACCTTGCTGATTTTTGTCCCTCCCTCACCACCACCATGAAGACACACTGGTCTTCTTTCAGTTAATCAAACATCACTCAAACGTGACTCCACCTCAAGGGAGAGGATGTGGCTCCCCTAATTACTCTTTCTAAGTAGGAATTCATCTCCAACAGCTACCCTTGTTATTCTCTATTATTGTGCCCTGTTTATTTCCCTCAGGGCATTTGCCATTTTGGAATCATATTTGTCTGTCTCTCACATGGCCTGGAAGCCCTAGGAGGACTCCAGAACTATCCTCTTCACAACTGCATTTTTGCCTACGAGGCATTAACCAGCAGGGGCTGAGACACTAGCCCTTCTAGGGTACACTGGGCACATGTAAGTAAAGAACACGTCACCCATGGGAGCAGCAGGGCAGTGAGGCAGCTGGGGGCCACCCTGCCATGGAAGCACCTCCCTGCAGCCTGGACCACTTACTTGCTGACAGGCCGCTGCTAGCACTCATGGAACGGCCTGGCTCCGGGCGGGACTTGGTGATAGATGGAATACTGACTGAGCCACTGAATACTGTCCGGCTTTCCTGAGGCCGAGGGTTCTAAAACAAAAGTGAAACAGACATTCTTCAGCCAGAGGTAAACTGATTTTCTGCAGAGATGTCTAATTTTCACAGTAATTATCAAGAAATAAATTTATCTTGACCAGAATGAAACAGAGTAAGGAAGAGCAGATTGTATAATCCACCCCTGAAAGTGCTAAAACCCTAATGTGAAGCAAAACTCAGCCTAATCAAGTACTTCTGCTTATTGAAATCCTTATCAAGAAACAGAACTTTGTTCATGTGAAAACAGTAAGTAAAAGTTACACGGTTAGGTGTGACAGCGAAGTATAGAATTACATGGACATTTGCAGATAACTGAAACAAACCTACTACGTATGAAGTTCTATTTGCTTAGGATAACTCAACAGCTGAATGAGTCCATTTGGAGGAAATTCAACTAAAATTGCATTCTCCTCAAAACAATGTTTTATTGAAGTGATACCCAATGTACCATCTGCACGTTCACGCCCTGTCCACAGGCATCCCTACCAACTCATACCAACAGAACAGCACTGTGAGTTGGAAATACAATGTGGTAACCCTCGACCTGGACGAAGCTAGTTAATTTGGGAACATGAGCTCGAAAAGCTTTCCATCGAATTACTGAACAATTTTGGCGTCCAAGGTAGGGGAACGGGCCACAATGTTTTTTGTGAACCATGCATAGGAGAAGCATGGAGGATTGTGAGGGTGAGTTCTCTGGATGTGGCCACAAGCAGGAAGCATGAACCTCTTTAATGATGCCAAGCTCTTCAGACCAGGAGGGGCCATCAGAAGTGACAAAAGTCCAGAGGAGGGAAAGCATCTTCACATTCTTTATAAATCCTTGAGTGGGCACATTGCATATGCCATGTTATTAGCATCTGTTTTACCACTCACAATGCTTTCTCCATTTGTTCACATAGTCTCAGCCTCATGTAAGGATTTTCTGATGCAAATGGTCTGGATTTGATTTCTTGTAATTTATAAACTGACTTACACATGTTTATTTGGAAGATTTATCTACTCCTTAAGTTTTCCTTCATAGCCACAACCATGATGGTAGTTTTACTACTCTACAGCACCTATTTGCAGTTGGCCTCCCCACTCCTTTATTGGCCATTCACGAGAAAGCATGGCATGAGGACAGGCCGTGGAGGGAAACAGACCACTGCTCACATCTGTGCCAAACAGCTGATGACGGAAGGTCTCAGGTTTGTTAAACTTTGAGCCTGTTTCCTCAGATGTATTATGGGGATAATAACTGCCTCAATGGGTGTTCCAGAGAGTTAAAGTAATTATACTAGTGAAAAAGCGTGTACTCAGTCCCACTAGGTACCCTTCGTTTTCCTGCTAAGACCTTACACACCCATCTGCAGGATCACTTTCAACCTTCCCTTCAGTCACATCAAAACAGCAGTTCTGCTGGGGGTGGGGGTGGGGGGGTCACAAGTTTTACATGTGTTAAATAAGATCATAACTCTAAAATGAAAATGCAGTGAAAAAATCACATCAAAAGTAGTCAAAAATTCAGATTTTGTGACTTTTCCAAAGGACCAATTTGTAAAGTAAAGCCAATTAGTCTGAGTTAAGTATAATGTGAAATCTTTCTTTGAAAAGGGATGCTCTCCTCATATAGGCTAACATTACTAGAGTGTTCATCTTTTTCTGCATGATCAGAAAGTAACACAGATAGTCAAGGCCACTAACATATAACAAAAAGTGATTGGAAAACATATTTATTAGCTAGTGCTAACTAGCTCATTAAAATTATTTGCTTATGATTATAAAGGTATTACTCATGAACTATAGGCTATTTAAATAATAATGAAATGACAAGAGACCCAAAAAAGTCACCTGTGAATTCACCAGATATGATTAAAAGTTTAATGTTTTCCTGCCCACCTTTTATTCCAATATAATTTTTTTAAAAGTTGATCATATTATATCATGCTTTTTTCAGATGTAAGAGAACACCAAGTTAACCAGTGTACTTTAAAATGTTATAACTGTCTGATTTTATTGTTTCAAAAACATTAAATCTTTTCTAATCACTTGGGGCTCAGGAAATATTCTTACTTCTGGAAGCATAAACTAGAGAATACATCAGATACATTTTTATATACATACCTGCCATACAATTGATAATTAAATTGTTCATGGTATGACATGTTTGCTCATGACTTTGTTATTTCATGTTAAGAGAAATCTATGTTATCTAAATGGCTTTACAAGTTTCAGCAAGAGGAAAGGCTTAAATGCTTGAAGTAGTTTTATATGTTTCACTAATGTCCTCATACCTTCCGCTTAAACATAGAAAACCAGAGGAACACTGTTGGCAGGCACACCTTCCTCCACACTCACCCTGTCAGGGATCTCGGCTTGTGTGAGATGACAATTTAGTTTGCCTTGGCTATTCAGTAAGCACACAGTTCATGACTCTTCCTAGCCTCATTTCTTAGTCCCTTTATCATTTCTTATACTGACTATTATTATGACACTAAACTCCAGCACCTACAATATGCTGAAAAATATTTGCTGAATAAATGCATACATTATACCTGCAATCCCAATTTTCTACTTCAAGTGCTGGGATTAATGCAGTTGGCAATGTCATTTCAAATTATCATCCTTTCTGTAGAACATATAGTGTTCTAGTTAACATTGGTTTGATGCTACAAGTGTGGGGGTGTACGTATGTGTGTTGTAAAGATACAAAGTACATTTTACTTGCTTTGTTTGGGCAGAGTAACATTTTCTGGGAATCAATAACCCAATTCTTCTAATAACCCGATTTAAATGCTAACACTTAACAAAAGATAACCATCTCTCTTTGCTAAAATATGGTATACGTCAAAAATTTAACATAGAATTCAATGAAATAAGCAACAAAGAAATGTACTAATGTGTTTGAAAATATTTTTAGTTGTAATAAAAATCTAGAATTGGAACTTTGGTTTCCAGCTGTCATGTAATTGTGAAACTCCAAGGAGAGGTTATAAGCTCTGAGTACGTTTGCAGTACTGGGTTTACATCTGAAATGACCTGAGAGAAGGGCATGGCAAAATAATTAAAGGGCCAAAGCTATGAATCAGGAAAACAAGCAATAATACCATGTAAAAAACTCCAAATTATACATTTTGAAGAATCACACATATTGAAAGTTGGCTAGGTGGCCCCAAACTCAATCATGGTCATTTTAGTTCATCTACCAAATTTGCAAAGTCCATGTAATTCTTACTGTGTTATTTGTGTTTAAAGCAAATGCTTAATCATTTTTGTCTCTAAGAAAATAAAAATTAAAACTGAAAAAGTCAATGCCAGCAATTCAACATTCACATATACATGAACACCCTGTTAGACACAAGCAATGTGTGAATAATGCAGCAAAGAAAAGCTCAAAAGAGATGGGAAAATCAGTTAAGTTGTACGTGTTATTTTTTTTCTATAAATCTTAAAACACAATGGTGTCTGTTTCTACAAGAAACAAGCCTACCCTAGAATAAATGGTAAAAATTAAGCTTATGAAATATGCCACTAGCTTAGTAATACTGAATGTTGAATTTAAAAAGAAACTTATAATGGTACAGCGAGTGTTTCTACTTTTAGATGACTAACTTAAGCAATACTTTTATCATTTATATGAAAAGTTCTTGATTGATTCGCTTATACAACATTCCTCTGGAATTCACTGCCTGTAATCTGTTATTGAAAAAAACTAGGGTTTATTTTTATTATGGTTGATCTTATTTTGTCAAATAAGATGCTTAAGTGGTATAATAATTTAATGTCAATGACAATGAACATTTAAAACAAAATTTAGAATAACCTTACAATACAAGCAAAAATAAACTTCCTACCAATAGCCAATTTTCTAATTACTACATATACATACAAGTAAAAAAATCCACGTTAATATTGTTCTAAGGCAGGGGACATTATGGGAAATGGTCTGCATGATACAAGCAAGTATCTTTTTTTTTTTTTTTTTTTGAGTTGGAGTCTCACTCTGTCGCCCAGACTGGAGTGCAGTGGCCGCTCCCAGCCACTGCAGCCTCGACCTGCTGGGCTCCGGCGATCCTTCTGCCTCAGCCTTCCAAGTAGCTGGAACTACAGGCG